>VYXH01005013.1:44758-61225 GCA_013397275.1 Burhinus bistriatus | reverse complement strand
GGGGCGAAGGGCGTCAGGCGGGCGCCCCTCGGGCTGAGGCGGCGCCGCCATCTTGGTGCGGGGCGGCGGGGCGGGAGCCGGGAGCCGGCCTGCCTGGCGCGGTGCTCGGAGCTACGCTTCGGGGCAGCGTGTTACCCCGCCGGTGGAGCTTCTCGGGCCGTAGCACCGCGCCGAGGGAAAGGCGAGCGGTCCCGGGGAGCGCAGCCAGGCCTCGGCCTCAGTCGCCGTCTGGGCAGCGCACCCCGAGCGCCGCCTCCAGCCCTGGATTGTGCCTCTCCGCAGCGTCGGTGCTGCCCGAGCGAGCGTCTCCCGTGGCCCCGGACCCGTGACCCTGGCCCGGCGTGACCGTAGATCGGCCGCTCCGCCTCAGTGCGAAGCTAAGGCGGAAAAATGTCAGGGGCAGAAAGGGGTGTTGACACCGCAGCCACTGGTGTTCTGCTGGCCGCAACGCAGCGCCTGGGAAGCTGGTGTCTGCGTCCGCCGCTGTGGACGGCTTTGTTTTAACAGTGATTATAATTTAAAGAATGTTTTTGTGTAAACTGTGGGGTCAGAGTAACCACTTAAAGAACTGTCTTCTCCCATAACATAAGAATGAAAATATTTTATCGTTCAACCAAGAGCATTCTTTTCCCCCAAGGGAAGATGGTTTATTTCTGTAGCTTTTCATTTGATGTAAGTTACATACACAAATTCCCGTTGTATTTAAATGACAGGGCATCATACAGTCTTTGACACTAGGAATTTCTAAAACGTGGAATGTGAGAATCTGGAAACATACCCTATATGCCAGTGAAAACATGTAAATTCCTTGGAAATTGGATGTCAGAATTTATGTCGGATACACGAGGGAACGATCACTAAGGAAAGTGAAATTTTGTGCTATGCTAAGCAGCGCTGTGCTGCTTCATTCCATTTTTCACATCTGTTTTGCCCTTCGTTAGGGATTTCTTCTCTCAGACATGGAAGATGCCTCCATCTCCAATGGTGGAAACAAAGGAAAACTAATGGGAAAGTGCTGTTATAGGTTAAAAAAAAAAAAGAATCAGGCCATCTTAACTGAGGTGCCAATATTCCTGCACCCTAAGAAAAGAATACGCTACTAAATACCGAGGTAATTTCCTAGCTGAGAATCAGTACATAAAAATAAATTACTCCAGAAAACTTAATTCTCTATTATTTGGGGAGCCCCCTGAAAACCCTCAGTGTAGTCGCGTGCAGGACACTGTTCAGTTCCAGCCGCCTCGTCTCAGGATGCATAGATGAAAGCATATAGTAAAAAAATAAAAGGATAAACAAAAGAGGATAACAAGGATGAAGGAATGGCTTCTGCTTGAGAAGAAATTAAGCAGCCAAGACAGCATAGTTCATCTTGGAAAGCAGATGGGGGAAGAAGGGCAGGCCAGCAGTCTGTCTTATCATATGGAGCTGGTAAACAGGGAACAATTAGTCATTGTACAATAACTAAGCGATTACAGGCACTTACGGGTATCAGGCGCCAAAAGAGAGGAAGCAGTGTTCCACACAGAGTGTAATTTGACCAATTCTGTCAGATGCTGAAAGAATTTGACCGCGTAATATCTCAGATGCTGAAAAACCCTCATGGTTTCCGGAAGCAGACAGCGCAATTGCTGAAAGGCAGGCTGGAAGGAGACATCCTGTGTCGTGCAGGAGTATACCAGCTCTCTGAGGTTCTGGGTGAAACCCTGGATTTGCCATCAGCACTTCAGAAAGGTCAGGGAGGTACCATGGGTGTTTGGATGCCCAAACACCGCCTGAAAGTTGGGAATTCAAACCCGGCATCCAGCTGCTGCTCGGTGTTAATTTCCAGGTACCAGATCCTGGCACGGGAAGCCTTAAACATGTCAGCAGCAGATCTGCACTGCGTGCGGAGCTTCACCTGCTGCTCGTCAGGGGATTTAAACCCTAGAGAGGAATTCTCAGTTCTGCCAGTAGTTAAGGCTCCTGAAAATATTGAAACTCTGTGCTGAGTTTTTGCCAGACTTACACGTGAAGTAATTAAGTGTTTCATTTGCAGTGAGTTTGTGAAGTGGACTTAAATTCTCTCTGGTATACTTGCTCCCAAGTAATTCATCCTCAGCTCTGATATGACTGTACAGTTCAAAGAGATTACAGCTATTATTTAGTATTATGCCTTGGACACAGTGTACATGAATTTTAAGTGAAGATTTATTTTGATGTAAATTTTTCCAGCAGAACGAAAGCAACGATATGATTGTTTGGGAGGGGGGAGAGGGGGAATCTCACAAATCTTGCTTTCCTACTGCATTTTAACTCTGCTTTTGTACACAGAAAAAAAAAAAAAAGGCAACCCTGAATGTTTAGTTATTCTGTAACCAGGCATTTCGGGTCAAAGACACAGAAGGGATCAAAAAAGATAAGCAAAATTGAAATGCCAAGGTCAGACAAGTTCTTCCTAAGAGTAGTGAAGACAAATCTGAGGAGGAAGCAGAACACAAATCAACGTCCTATCTCCACTTTGCTTCCTAGCCAAAGGCACTGAAAGTGTCTCCAAGAAGTAAAAAGATATCTCCTGTTACAGAGTGCCAATGTTGTCAAGGGAAATATGAAATAAAACACTCACAGCCTTTGCTGAAGAGATTTCTCGTGAGCGCGTTCACGGTCGTCTGGAGGAGAGGATTATTGGGCACAGGGGCCACCTCTAACCAGTCGGAAACTGGTTTTATTTCCATCTACATCACACTGAGTCCTAAAGGCACCTCAGCCACCTATCTGCATCCTGACACTATTTTTGGGGGGGTACCGTGGGTGAAGTAGGAGCTGCTGTGCTGGTGCACTAAGGCTTGTCCCTGACCCACGCCACTCCTCCCCAGGGAGGCAAGTGGAGGTAGCCCGTCACTTCACCACTGGATGTTGGACTTGCAAGGGCTGCAGTAGGGCTTTGGGAGTCTGCCATGCAAGAGGAGCTGTCAGACACCTCTTCTGCAAACAGCCCGAAGGCAGGATGGGACCCAAATGGCCGCTGCAGAGCTGCCCATGACTTCCCAGGGGCTGCAGGCGCTCTGTCTCCTCTGATCAGGTTTCTTCACCTGCTTTCAGAGGCTTCAGCTGAGGGTAATGTGGGTTACACTGTCTCACCCAGCTTCCACGCAGCAGCTGGGGAAATTATTTTTTTTTTAATTAAAATATAGATACATAAAAAAAGCCATGCGGGAACCTGGGATGAAAGGGGACCTTCTGGGGCTTTGCAGTCACCCTTCTCCAGTTGCAGCCACCTCTTCACCACGGTTAGCATCTCTGTCCCTGTACTCAGAGATTGCACTATATGGGCCAGGCATTGTCTTTGTGCCCTTCTCAAAGGCAGTGAGCCAGAAGATTTGGTTGTGTAGCTTGTGAGACCACTTGTTGGCCTGTCACTGTACCCCTTCCCTGGCGATGGAAGGGGTCACAAGGACGCTGTAGAAAAGCGTTCCCTAGTGTGATAGCACTTTTTAAATGATCCAACTTGAAATGAGGAGAAAAGGTGGCACAATTTACAGTGTGGTGTGATGTCCCAGCTTGACGTGCCTCTCCCAGCAGAGAGGAGCTCTTATTTCACAGAGGATGTGTTTCTGAGCGAGAGCTCCCATCCGATTCCTGCCAGGCTGACGCTGAACAGTAAAACACCTCTGTTTGGGAAGTATGCATGTCTGCTGGGTGAAATTTCACAGGGGCAGCCAGAGAAAGCTCTGAATCGGATGTGAGGTGGGATTCAAAAGATTGATCGCTCTGGAACGTGGCTTGAGTGCCAGAGACACTTTATTTCAATCTGAAGAACACCAAGAACAGGACAAACGTGGAGACTGTGCCCATCTCCCATTAAGCTTAAGCTAACCAGTGGAGCTGTGTGCTCCAAGCCCATCATTGAGGTATCTAGCTTGCTTTGTGGTATGCAGCTCCATCCATGGATCAGGTAGTTCAGGGAAGAGGAGTCCTCCTTTCCAAATGTGGCTGGCACAAAAAGACAGGACATCATCCTTTTGACGCTGCAAAGACTTTTAGCAGTCTGTTGACTTAGCCAGCTGTTGCCAGTACCTGTGAAACAGGGATGGCAAAATCTCCAGGGATGGCAAAATCTCTGATGGGTCATTTGTGCTTTGCCTGCAAAGTCAGTCACTCTTGTAAGATGCTCTGAGAGCCTTAGAATGACCGTTCACTTAAAAAAAAAAAAAAAAAAAGGCTAATATTTGCTTTATCAGGACATGCTTCCTTTATGCAATGAGGACCGAGCCAGGCAGAGTGAACATTATCTTTTATTTTAACCCCAGGGTAACTTATTACTGAGTGTCATTCTACTCGGCATGCTCTTTTAATACTGATTATGCCAATAGCTTGAGCAAATAAACTGGAAGTTCCTAAGGCTCTTTCTTTGGGAAAAGGTCATTCACCTCGTACTGTAAATGGACCCACTAAAGAGGTGTGTTTTTTTCAGGGGCTGAAGTGAACCTCACCTGTTGGACTGGCGGTCACACATGACTCAGGAACAGAATGAATCACAGCTCGTAGCATACCGAGAGTAGGAGGGAAGGCAACCTCGTTGCCGTAGTAAGTCGCTGACGGGTGCTCAGAGGAGCCGTCTTCAGACAGCTGGGCTTAAAGAAGAAATGTAGCTTCCTCTCTGCTGGGAACTGCGTGTTTCTGGTGAGTTAGCGGAGATTAACGGACATTCCTGATGCACTAGCTGGTGGGTTAATTTATAGCTATCTGTAAAGAAAGGCTTATTTATTTATTTCAGTTAGAAAGCTCAGATCCTCGGAAATTTTAAGCAAAGGCTGTATGGCTTGTTTAAGGAGAGACTGAATGGCAAGTGAGAAGCAGGCTGGGGTAACTCCTGCATATAAACAGTCTGGAAAGCAGTCAAAGGAAAATATTTAATATAACTCAGATTTGCTCTTTAACTTTTGACTTCTCAAAGGTTAAAAAATAGTACAGACTGCCTTCTTGCTTTAATATTTTAAATATTAAACATTTTTCTTGTATTCTTTAGTTGAACTTGGTCCTTAATGTACCTTTATAAACCAACTGATCCATTTGTATCTCTGTGGTCTGCCATTGTATATCCTGTATGAATGCCAAAGACAGGGCATCGCACTTTTATAATACATTTGGAATAACTGACACACTTTAACACAATCAGTTAAGATAAGATAACCACCAGTGAGAGAGTCTGACAAGAGGAGACTATTTTACAAAGACTAGGACATTATAAGTGCATTGCCCCATATTGTGTAGTGAGTAGAGTGTCCAGAGGGACTTTATCATCTTAACAGAAGCTGTACTTGGTGGTCTTTCCAGAAGACTTTTTTTCTCCATCTTTACTTACGTCAATATAGTAAGCATCTCAAGACTTCTCATTTGCAGAGCGAGGGCAACATCTGGCTTGGTAAACGGCCTTGAGTATTAGACCTGATAAAAACCAACATGCAGAGCACGTGGTGGTTTCACAGCACCACGTGCTGTGCCCTGGCTGGAAAGGGTCCTCATGCAGCTGGGGACATGCGTGTTCCGCACGGGACAGGCCCCTTGCTGGGTTACGCCAACCTTTGGAGCACCAGCCCCTCAGCTCTGCCTTAATGCATGTGGTAGGTCTCATATCTCCAAAGGCTTCCATCAGGAGGAATGATTTTACCATTTAAGTGCTGGGATCAATATGTAGAGCAAAAAGCAGTCACCTGCCATTTTTCTGTACTTTCTTGAGATTTCCTCGGATGCCACCAGAGTCCACAGATCCTGATTTTGAACAAGAGGATTTGGGACAGTGACTGTCCCACAGGATTTGGCAAGTGACTCTTTGTTCCTGAAGTACACACAGCATGTAAATTTTGCAGCTCTTGATATAAAAATCCCATTTGCAAAAAGAAAGAAATTACAAAGTTCTGCAAGTGTAAATATGAACTCAAAATAACACAGGTAAAATGTTTCCTTGAGAGGCGCTCGTCACTTTGTTCTTTCTACCTCCTTCCATACGAGCATAAAATGCATGAGCTTTTTCTCATTTGAGCTTCCCATGTCGTACCCAAGCTGGGAAGCAACCTCAGAAGGGTCTGGGGTGTCTTCAGTGGGCTGAGAGACTAAAGCCCACAGCTTAGAATTGTCTAAGGCCTGGATCTAAGGGCTCATCCCCATCCAGCCACAGCCAGAGTGACTGCTGAGATGTGCGGACAGGGGAGCTGTGGAGAAGATGTCACCCACCCTCTCTCAGCTTGTTTGGTGGAGCAGTGCTCACCCCTGCTGGAATGTGGGCAGAGGGGCAGAGCTGCTGTGCAGGGGAAGCTGGAGGAGATGACTTTAAAACTATCTCTTTCAAGCTGGAAGATCCAATCTCTCCAGAGTGTGTCCAGCCCAATTGTAGGACTCACTGTTTCCTTACTGAGGAAACTGGTGGTGCAGGCAGTGTTCTGGTTCCTGCTCAGGCTCTCCGCTGGGGTAGATAACACTGGCCTGAGAACACTTTGTTTTGTAGCTTTGGTGCATGAAATTTCCAAACTAGTTTGGTCAGTTTAATGTAGATGTAAAAGATCTTTAAAATAACAGGGTGTTCCCTTAAAGTCTTTTACCTAAATTTCCTGTTAAAGCATGATAAATATCCATTCTGCTACTGTATTGTACCTTGAGATGTTCCAGCCTCCCATGTCAGGGAGAGATTTGTTGATGCTGAAGACTTTATGAAGTAGTGAAGTACTTTTAGCGGCTTTCTAAGCATCCCTGCTGTGCATGGGAGCTTTAGTGCGGACACCAGGAGGTGGCCCACAAGTTATGAAACACCTTAGGTGAAAATCAGCAGCATGCGTGTCAAATATTCCTGTTCCAGCAAATAATTAGAGAGAAGCCTTGCACAGCAAGATTTAACACATTTGAGTGGCATGTCTTATTAGGGTGTAGCAGATTGTAACTTGATTTCATTGGCACCAAGACTTTATTTCCTCCTTTCTGAGAAGTGATCCATGTGTATAAGCTAAAGCTCACCTGGACAGTAAGGTAATTGGCATGCCTAACTGCAGGGAGCAGCTTTACCCGTTTTTTCTGAAATACGGAGTCAAAGCAGACCACATGCTTCACAGTCCCTTCCTCAAAAAATTGCTAACAGGTGGTTTTCTGGCAGCAGGGAGCAAGCCTGCATGCTTGGTTGGCTATAAAATGTGAACTTTGAATTGTGAAGACATTGAGAAGGGGGGGAAAATAGTAGCAATCATTAGGTCTATAACCGATAGGACAAATGCTTCCCTGAGGAGTCAGCAGCAGTGTTGTTGACACGCCTGGCACGGTGGAACATGCTTGTGAGCAATTTCCAGGGAACAGTTTCAGACAGTGCCAGGCCACACTACAAAGGCGGGTAAAAGTTGAGAGTATCACACAGTTGTAAAAGTCTTAAGTTGTCATATAATAATTAATGGCCCATGGGGCCAGCATGTCTGAGGGATGCGTGTGTGTTGTGGTGTCATTCACCTATGAGTGAGTGACGGTTCAGATGAGGCCAATGAGCAGTGGCTGAGCAGTGGGCTGACCTCACCATCTCCAGCTAACTCACAGTGGACAGACAGGAAAGCCCTCTGCTCAGATCAGGTCCCTCCAAAGGAGGCTGAAGAACTGAGTTGGACCAGCAGCCATAAAAACTGGATTGGTGTCACTGACAAATGAGGGACTAAAGGTCAAGGAGGATCTTTCTGCTCCCCTGAGGGATGGGAGATACCTTTGCCTCAATGGCAAGCCGGCTTTTCCAGCAAGTCCTCCACTTCCTCATCTCCACGCCCTTATTCTGCCATCCATGGATTGGCAGCAGGTAGTCACTGTCCACAGAGTATGCATTCTCTAAGGATCGTGACAGAGGAGCAAGGAAGGAAGCAGCGAGGTTCGTTGGGGAGGGGCTGGCTCCCAGCAGCCGAGCTCACATCTGCACAGGGTCACTTAGGCAAGGGGTCCCAGCCCAGGCAGCAGGTCCTCTGCCAGACCCAATCTGCTGTCACCTCAAAGGCTCCTAGGGTGTCTGCACCCTGTCCTGGCAGCTCACACTGACATCCGCAGAAGAAAATAGGTGACACAACTGCAGGGGTACATCGGATCTGCTCTCTGAATACGGAGCTGGAGTAGGGAGGGGAATCAGCATGAGCACAGAGTCGTTTAAAAGATCATCACTTCTACTTGTGGCTTTGTCTCCTTTCATCTGCTGTAGACACTGGAGGACAAACATGCTGGCCTGCTGTCTCCAGTCCCTCTGAGTAATAACTCGTATAACTTCAAGGGCTCCCACTGGTAAAACCAGTGGTACTGCACAGTGGGAGCTGGCAGAGGACATTGTGAGGTTATCCCTCACCTCTCATCTCTCTCTCTTTCCCAGGCATCTGTGCACTGAAGAAACACTGGTGAAGGCGTGACCCATCCCAGCTGCACATGCAAATATGAAGTTCTTCTGGATAATCCCATTTTTCCTGCTGCAAGGTAGAGTCTTGGATTAGAGGATAATAGTGTGGGTGAAGTAGGTCACACGTGCTGAGGCTGTGCCTCTTCACAGGCTCTCATCTGTATTGGGCTCAGCAGGGGTTGCAACAAGACATTGTCTGCAGGGCAGGTTTGTGGGAGCTGGATGTACACGTGCAAGAGATTGCAGCATTGTTGTATATCTTATGAATGCCTCACCGGCTGAGGGCAAACATACAGATAGTATTATGGCAAAGGCGTGCATTAAAGACATTAACTTTCTGGAAATATGGTTTCTTCCTCTCCATGGGCCCATTTTCCTCAGTATACACCAGCAGCAGCCTGGCTCAACCATGGAGAAAGTTGTACCCACATCACTGTTGCAATCTTTGACACCAAGGAAGACACTTGACTCACGGACATTTGATTTTTTCCCAATATCAATGTATGTTGGGACTTTCTGCAGCTCTGCTATGCAGAGGGGTGTTCCAGCTGACACTTTAAGGATAGACAGCCAAACTGGAAAGACCTGAGCCCCAAACTCTTCCCTTTCTGGTTCCCCAGAAACAGAGACATCGGAGGCAGTTCCTAGTTTATCCAGCTGAAGTAGGACGTCAAGGAGTCTGTCCCCAGAGGCAAAGCAGAAGCCAGCAGTGAGGCTCACCAAAGGGTCTGAGCCTCCTCTGCCACTTGGAACAAGCCAAGAGAGCAGCCTTCCACCTCCCAGGAATAGCAGGAAGGGGCTAAGCATGGGCCAGGCTGCACGGCGCTGTGGGCTGGCACCAACCAGCACCAAGAGGCCCAGCAGAGCTCTAGGAGAGGAGCTTAGCATCATCTCTTCTCTGGGGAACAGCTACAGATACAGCTTCAAACAGAGCTCAGCACTAGTCGCAAGAGCAAGTCTAGCTGAGGTTCCCAGGACCCACCCAAAAGGACAGGCTTGAGCCATATTTGTGGAGGAGTGTGGGTTAGGGCAAGTTCAGCTGTGAGCCCAGCAGCCCTGGCAGAGAGAAGCTGGACTGGAGGCAGTTTGCCTCTTGAATGCCTGTTGCCCTGTGCTGATTTCCCAGTTCCAGAACTGGGTGTTATTCCCATCTGCCCTATACACTCTGTGTGTGTATATGTCCTGTGCTTAGAGGGTGGCCACAATCATATGCTGGTTTCTTTGCAGGCACTGAAGCTTTTCTGATGAAAAATGCTAAAGTCAAGCTGTGTTTACAAGCCAGCGCAATGAATGGGAGTTTACTGCTGGAGGACTGTAATCCAGAGTCAGATTTCCAGGACTGGTCTTGGCAAGGCGATTCTTTGATGAATCATGGCACACAGAGCTGCCTCGCAGTGGTGGAGGCCGACAGAGTGCAGACAAGTCTCTGCGGCAGCACGGGCTACATGAGCTGGGACTGCTCGAATTCGCTGCTCTCTCCTCTGGGTAGCAGCCAGGGCTACCTGGTGGCAAACAGGAAAGCAGTTGCTCTCAATAACGTGAGAGGCCTCAAGGCCCAATGGCAAGATGTTGCAGACAGGAGCGTGTGCGAGGAGAAAGCAGGTAAGTGCCGCACGCTCAGGGACTGGTGGTACACACACACATGCTGCTGGGGAATGTGGAAAGGCGAAGTCAGTGTCCTGGGGTCTTTCCAACCCTGCGTGCCCCACCACAATGGGATCTGCAGTATGAGCCAGAAACATTCTACGCTTCTTGGTGCATGAAATAAGGCTGTGCCCTCGTGGCTGGGTTCTGCCTGCTTGGAGGGATGGGCTGGGCAATCCTGGGAGCCACGGGGAAGGCTATTTCTGGCCCAAAGTATTGCAGTGAGCAATCGTTTCATCTTTCTGCTCTTTTCCTCCACAGCCAAGGCAGAGCAAGACAGGTACTTCACTGCAGCCCTTGCCAGCACACACATGTATGACCACACAGCAGGCAACGTGACCCTTGCACTGGGTATAGATCAAGTAGAGCTGGAGGAGCTGCTCTGGTTCTTCCGCAGAGAAGACCGTAAGTCCCATTGACGTTTTTGGGTTGAGAGTTGAAATAGAAATACACAGTCCTTGGCTGTTAACCCTCCTGCCTGATGGCGATGCCCAAGGGAATTACCCGACGAGGTGATTTACCCCAGACATATAAACCCCAAGTCTCACCTCAAGAAGAAGCAAGCCATGGGTGAAGACAGGCATGAGGCTTTGCTGAGATAGCGTCTCCTCCCAGAGTGGGGGTTCAGCCTCTTTCCAGGCATAGCCTGCCAAGAGAGCAAAGGTCTGGGATGACCAGTGATTTTGGCAGGGTGGAGGGAGCAGATCGATATGAGCAGGTCAATACCCCAAGATTCAACTTCAGAGCCACAAAAATCAAGGACGGAGCATTGGCTGCCATCTGTGCAGCGCACCCCAGCTCGTGTTCGAGGGCAAAATCTACCTGCCTGCCTGTGGCAGCAGAGAGAAAAGCTGCAGAGTGGAGGGGCCCTTCTAGCAGTGCTCGTGGTGGGATGCTGCCACTCTTAGCCTTGCTCCCAGCCTCGGGCACAGCCGCTGACAGCTCTTGGGCAAGGTTGAAAAGCCATGTGAGGCAGATCTGGTCAGCGTGAGAGATACAGAACCTGAGGCAGGGGGCTGGGAGAGGCAGAAAGCAGTTGTGTAAGTAAGTCTCTTGCCCAAGGAGGGAGAGTTGGCTGAGGTTATCCCCAAAAATGTGACCTGGGTACTGTGCTCTGGGTGCTGAGCTGGACATCAGTGCCTCTGCTCTCATCCTGCAGCCAAGCCATGGCATTCTGAACTGGGGATCCTCAGAAAACACCTAGCTGAGCTCTGCAGGCCACACTGCTCTGTGCACACTAACGCTGCCTCTCTGTGCTTTCCCCCAGCATCAGCGTGGAATTACTCCATCCTTGCGCTTTCCTTCGTGGCCATGATTTTGGGTCTTCTCCTCCTGTCCATTAACATTGTGCGAAACAGGTGAGTCAGGAAAATTTGGGGGTCTTTTGGTGTGTGGTGATGCGCTGAGACCCGCCCCCCCAGGCAGACAGACACGTGGGTTTGGCAGGGCTTGGCAGCGTGCTGAGACGCAGGGCAGGAACAAGCCCTGAGTGATGGGGAGAAGAGCAAAGATAAAATCCCTTTGAACCGTGTAAAACCTTGCCTGACTCCCTGGTCTCCTTGTGTGTCACTTGGAACAAGCCACTTCTCCGGGCCCTGGCTCATCACCAGTAAAGCGTCTGCAACAGCTCTGCCCAGCCCAGCAGGGCTGTTGGGAGGGAAGGGACGTTAAATGTGTGGTGTGAGGTGCTCTCCCATAAGTACAGGGGCATATAGGGGCTCTGGAGCAGGACTCCCCAGCCTTTCCCTGACTGCGTTCCCACAATGTTCCCCTGGGCCATACTGCTGCACAACAGCCCTGCAGCTGAGGAGCAGCTCGCTGTCTTCTACAGCAAGAAAACTTACATGTGGGTCAGAGCTTTCATCTTAAAATGAGAGAAAAAGAGCTAACGTTACCAGTCTGCCGTGCTCTCATTTTAACGATGGCTTGCTGGGTGTTACTGCGTGGCTTTGGGCGATGCGATGCGCTGTGTGTTCTCCGAGCGTAAACCCCGCGGCTGTGAGCACTCAAACACTTCAGACCACTTACACGACACAGTGCAGCTGGTGGGGTTTGCCCGTAAGCAGCTAATGTGTTCCCAGGGCCAAGGTGCCAAGAGATGGATGTAACCATCGCTGGGGGTAGATGCCTGCCCTCAGATGCGGGCTGGGCTTGCTGCTTCACTCCGCATTTCCTTCTTATGCCTTCCCTGCAGGAAAAGGAAGATCCACATGTATAGAGAAGCAGAGGAAACCAACCAGCAGGCTGAGCTGGAAGCCAAGCAAGCCCTGATGCCTGTGCAGGAATACAGCCCGGCTGAACCGCAAAACCAGGAGCCAGCGCTCCAGGATCAGAGATCAGGAGAAGTGGTGGTCCAGTGGAAGGATGGGACCATCACGTCTCTGTACACAGAGAGGTCCGAGGATGCCATATAACAGCAGCTGAAGTCAAACGGTTTAGGTCCTAAGGAATGTTATCAGAATGTCTCAATTCGTAGAGATGGAAGTTTAAAAATGCGGTTTGGCCTGGGGAAACAAAAGAGAGAAAAAAAGAAAGAGCAGAGCTGCACCTGTGGAAGTGGCTCTGGACTCGAGGCAAACCTGTGCCTCCCCAGTTTCAGCTCCCAGCTGGCTGGTCTTAACCCATGGCGCTCGCCTGCCTCCAGCCTTCTCTCCTGTGCCAGCTTCGCCCCCTCCCTCAGCTGCTGCCTTGCCTCCGCCGCAAACTGGTGGGAGCCGAGCAGGGATGGGAGGCAGGAGGCAGGGGGTGGGAGGTGGGAAGTTTTTCCTGCGGTCAGCCAGGGAACACGCCGTCACGTCCCATCAGGAAAACAGTCACAGCGAAGCAGAGGCGCTTTTGTTCTTTTCAGAAATCGTCTTTATTAAAATATTTTCCAAAGTGGTTGATCAAAAGCCCCTATTGACTCTCTCTCTCCATCGATAAGGTCATATATATATATATATAGGTACAAATATACACGTGGATATTTTACTCTGCAGAGTAGCTGCAACTCCAGGGAGAAGCAGAACATTTAACCTGATACAGCAAATGAAACCGAACACACAGCCCTTGGCCCTGGATTGGGCACAGGTGGAGCCTGGTGTGCTTTGGGATTCACTTCTTGCCCTGCACCAGGCACATGTAGAAGCCAGGAAATAATTTAAGACGTTTTTGGAAATACATCAGTCTTTTAAACAAAGGCTTTTCAGAGCCTGTCCTCATCAGTGAAGCATCTCTCCTTGAAAAAGCCTTTGAAAAGGAACACTATAGTGTAAAAAGTTGGTTAAAAAACCCAGCTATTTTGGTGTGACTTATTTCGATGCATGGGAATCAGTCGGGACACCTGAGGCCTTTCGTTGGCTGAAATGGTATCTGCACCTTTCTCGTTCAGACTTTAAAAAATTAAAAATTCCTCCTACTTATTGCTCAGTCAGGGGACCTGTGAGACAAACGTGATGAGTGCCTTCATGCCTGATTAATGATTAATTCCCCCCTCCTGGGCTCCCATCGCTGAGCACCAGGCACCCAAGCTGTCCAGGGGGCCCTGGGGACAGCCCTTGCCCTCCCAGCAGTGCCCTTGACTCCGGCTGCTCCAGGAACTGCCTGGATCCGCACAGAAAACCGGGCTGGCCCCCAGTGCTGGTGGCAGGACAGGTTGCAAACACCGTGGCAGCATTCGGCCAGGTGGGATAAGAGCCAGGGCGGGGGCAGGCAGAGTGATGCCACAGCCGGTTTCGGACTCTCGGCACCCCGTCGGCTTGCCAAATTGCCACTGTGGGCTTTGCCCCAGCACAGAGACCGGGGCCACTGTCTGCCAGCAGCTCCTGCGGTGCCCATGAGTCCGTCACGGATGGTCTCAGCGCTTGCGGAGCTGGGGGACGGGGGTCTCTTGCCACCCCCTTCACAGCCCGCAGGGACATATCCTAAAATATCTTGAAGCCTTTCAGCAAGGTGAGCGTGGGAGCTTTCCTCTTGCTCTGAGCCCGCGAGGACTTGATGGTGACCAGCTTGGCCTGGGCCACCGAGGGGATCTCCTTATAGTTGACGGTGGAGAGGGTGTTGAAGGTGCAGCTGGCCAAGCCGTGGCGGGTGGGCAGGGTGACTGGTGTGGCCACCGGCAGGCAGGGACGCTCCTCGGTGATGAAGAGTGGCCGGACAGGCAGGCTCCGCTCCGCCTGGCGCCGTACCTCCCGCACGGCTTCGTGGAAGACGTGCTGCACCCCCGTGAAGTCCTGGCATGCTGACACCTCGTAGAAGAGGCACCCGAACCTGCTTGCCAGGGACATCCCTTCGGCTGCGGGCACCTGCCTGGCGGGAGCAGAGGGGACAGGTGCAGCATCCCTTGGGGTGCTGCAACCACCCAAAAAGGGGAGCGAGTGGTGCAGGCTGGGAGCAGCGGACTCTGCATCCCAGTGAGCACCAGAGCAGCACCCGCTTGTCCCCCCTCCTGGGACAAGCAAGGGACATGAGTCCAAAAGAGTTTTGCCTTTCCTGAAATCCTGCAGCAACGAGCTGCGCAGGTCTCTGGGGAATCATGCAACCTCCCACGCTGGGGATGTGTGCCAGGGACACAGGGGGCTGGATGCGATGGCAGCGCACTGGGAAGCGGGGAGGAGATGGGGCAGGTCCTCAGCGTGGGGAGGGGGAAGCCTCCGTGCTGGGATCACGGGGAGGACGGGGGGTCAGCAATGCACGTGACTCAAGGACCCGTGGGACCAATGCTCAGCACAGCCCCAGAGCGGCACAAAAGGCCAGAAAAACACACCGGGGACATCCAGTCCTGGCAGCGGAGATGGGGTGAGAAAGGGCTCCAGGGAAAGGGCACATCCAGAGGGGAGCGAGGAGCTGGAGCGGGCTCAAGCTCTGCCCAGGGACAGTGATGCTGCCTTACCACGCAGCCCAAAAACATCCCGCTGAAAATACCAACGGGCTCAAAATAAACACATCAACCCCAGGGCAGGAGAGCAGGAACCTCTGAGATGTGGGAGGATGTGGCGAATACCAACGGAGGTGGAAATAACCACAAAAAAAATCAGATTTGGGTTTTGCATCCCAGCTGGAGGGACGGGGAGTGATCTGTGAGCTCTCCCCCACCGGCAAAGACAGCCTTGCCCCGAGCCCAATACCTGTACTGCTCCATGTCCAGCTTGTTGCCCAGCAGGAGCATGGGGCAGCGGCGCTGGCAGCCCCTCGTGTGCAGGGTGAGGACCTCCAGGTAACGCTGGCAGCCCTCGAAGCTCTTCCTATCATCGATGCTGTAGACGACGAGGAAGGCGCTGGCCCAGCACAGGTAGCGCTCGCAGTTCCCGGGGCCATCCTGGGGATGAGAGGGAGCATCTGAGCTGTGGTCCAGCCATGGTTCAGCCACGTCATGCCGGGCGTTTGGCACCAGTGGTGCCCTGGTGCCTCACCTGGTCAGCGGTGTCCATCACCTTCAGCAGCACGGGCTGCTGGTCCACCAGCTCCTCCGAGGCGTAGGTGTCCTCTGCAAGGAGAAAGGTGGTTGTGAGGATGGGCTGGGGTGTTCTGTCTTCTCCAAAGCCAAGAAAAGCCCTGGATCCTTGGAGTGCCATGGAAAAAGCTCATCCCCTACTGAGGAGCATCCTCCCCCATATGCCTCCCAGCTTGCTCCTTCCTGAGACAACATCATTCTGGGGGGGTTGGTGGTGATGCCGCTGGACAAGCCCGGCTGGGAGCAGTTATTTCCCCCTGCATGCTGCAAGCGTGGGCTCCCGCGGGAGAAGGAGGGAGGGGAAGGAGCCCGGCATGGCAATCGCTGCGCCCAGGGCTCAGCCCTTATCTAAATGCCGCGACCTGGTGAGATAAAGCGAGCTGGGGGCCTGACACCGGGGCTGTTTCCCAATAAATCAGCCAAAAGGAGCACCCCTTTCTTTTGGAAGAAGGGCAGGCAGGGAGAGCCACTGAGCCATTCCCCTGGGAGAAAGATGCCTTCTCCCAGCCGGATCCTAATGGATGCGTTTCGGAAAGGTTTTGACGTGGGAAGATGAAACCACATTCCCAAAAAAGATTGGAGGAGGAAAGGATTTATCCTTCTTTCCTAAGAGTCGCTGAGTTATTAGGGGCTGGAGTCGGTTCCTGGACAAGGTCCATATCTCCCTAATGTCCCCGATAAATCATTTACGGTTCTTCCCCGCGCCCTGGAGTCAGGCCTAGGAAAATAGTTATTAATTACTCAAACCAGTGGAAAAAAAAAAAATGTCCAGAACCGCTCACTGCAAAGCGCAGCCCGCGGGGCCGCCCGCTCTGCGGCCCCGACTCACTGCCCCAGCCCTTCCCCTGCCCGACACCCCCAGGAACGAGCAGGAGGCACAAGATGCTCCCCAAGGACCCCCCAATAATTCGGCTTTCAGTTTCTTTGGGGCAATGTGAGGAGCCGACATTCCCCCCTGGGACACACCCGCCGAGAGAGCGCTGCTTTCACCTCTGTTTTTACAGGCGGGTTTGGG
>VYXH01005013.1:16706-41340 GCA_013397275.1 Burhinus bistriatus | reverse complement strand
GCTAAGGACCCCCGGTCCCCAAACCCCGTCTTCTCTGCGCTTGGTGGCCGCCTCGCCGAGCCCCCAGCCGGGAAAAGCCCAGCCCCGCTGCCCTGGCTGAGGCCGGTGCGCTCATCGCACCTCCCGCAGGCAGCAGCAGCAGCCCGGAGCGACGCTGCCGGCACGGCCACCCTCCTGCCCGCCGCTTGCCCAGCCCGTTTAAGCACAGACGCCTTCTGCCGCTGGCAGGAACTTGGCAGGGGTTAAAAAATAAAACCCAAAACCCAAAAAACCCCACAAACCCTTTTTCCACCGAAAAGGCTCGACCCCAAGGGCAGAAAGGGGAGCACAGGGAGTACGCACCGCTGCTGCCCGCACCGAGCCATCAGCCAGCACCCAGCGGGCTTGGAGCCCGAGTAGGTGGCGGAGGCTGAAGTCAGCGTTGTCATGGCGATTGCAGCCATTTGGGATGGGGCTCAGCCCCCAGGACCGCAGGATACGGCCCCTGGGCCGGCCCCGAGGGGTTCCTGTGGGGGGCCATAGCCGGGGCCGGGGGGCGAAGGCCGCTGCGTGGCCATGCGGGGCTGCTGCGCCGTTGGGATTATTGCCCGTTAATGCAGGGATGATATTTTTAAACCTTCCCAAAATAGTCTGGGAGTGTGGAAGTCCCTGCGAGCCCCAGGGATGGGGAGGATGGAGAGGATGAGGAGGATGGGGATTGCTCCCCCGTGGGAAGCACAGGTCCCCTCCAGGGACCCCCAGACCCTCTTTGGACTCAGGTCAAGGACGCTCGAAAGCAATCAGAGCTAAAGGTGGTGTTTTATGCCGGGTACCCACAAGGATCAACGACAGTAACACAAGTGCAAAGCTCTCACCTTCTCCCCGAAACTGAGATTTTTTGGGGAGCCTGTTGGGGCCACGATCCTGCCGCAATGGCTTTGCCGTCACACGGTGCCCCGGGAGCTCCCGGCTGCGGGGATGAGGGGCTAAGGAGGGAGGAACAAATATACCTTTGGCAAAGTGGATTAAATTATGCATCATTACGCTGCTTGGATGAAACCATGCATGAAAAATAAAGACCAGCTGCAGGTGGTGACGGGGGGAACTGGCGGCCCTGTTGCCAGCCCTCCTCGGCACCCCACGGCAGAGACAAAATGGAATTTTTAGCCAGAAAAAGTGGGGAATAGCACACAAAAGCACGATGTGCCACAAATAACATTTCACCATCAACCTCTACGTGAGTCAGGGAGGGGGGTTTGTCTCTGCCCCACAGCCGGGCGTTCCAGGGGAGCAGGGCGAGCCCTGCGGCCGGAGGGGATTTTTCCGGAGAGGAGTTTGCTGCACTTCATTTTTCTCGCCACGGGATCCCCAGATGAAGCACAGGCTGGTTTATGGCTCCTTGCGCCAGGGATGGATGTTGCCCAGGTTGTTCCGTGCCTCCTCCCTGGGGATGGTCGCAAAGGGAACGGTCCCGTAAAGGTCTCCCTGCCCGTGGCCATGCTCAGGGACAGCAAAGCCCCTTTTCCACAGCCGGGCTGGGTGGCACGGAGATTTGCCGATGTTGGTTACCCCCCCCCCGCAGCCATCAAACCCATAAGGGAAAAAATGTTAATAGTGCAGCAACACGCTCTTCCCAGCCACGCAAACACGTTGCCCTCCCCATGGGCAGGGAGGGCATCGCAAGGAGGATGCCCAAGAGCAGGGAGACCGAAACTCATCTCCTCCGTGGGACAAGCCGTGATAAAGCCGGGCATCTCCGTCACGACCCGCACCGGCCAGCAACGCCGGAGCCCTGCCTGTGTTTTGGGTGGGCAGCTGAGCTCGGTGGATGCCTTTGAAGGGCCCCGGTCACGAGCTCGGCTATCTTTAGCCGAAGGTATTTATATTACAAGGCAGCGGCGTGGCGGCCGCCGGGCAGCACAGCAAAGGCAGCAAAGGGTGGTGGAGGCAGGAGGGGGCTGCACCGGGGCACCGCACAGGAGGAGCATCGGGTGTTGCCCCCTACCCCTCTGTCCCAAGAGCTGCTGAGCTCCCCCGGTGAGGATGACCCCAGAGGAGGAAGGCTCCCGGGCAGGGCCCCCAGAGTGGGTGCGTATCCGGGTGGAGGAGCAGTCATTCTGCGTGGAGAAGACCTTGCTGGTGGAGAGCAGTGAGTACTTCCGTGCCCTCTTCCGCTCGGGCATGAAGGAGAGCACGCAGGAGGAGATTGGACTGGGGGAGCTGAGTGCGGCTGGGTTCCTCGCCATGCTGCAGGTGCTGGCGGGTGAGAGACCCATCCTTGGCAGCGAGGAGACCTTCCAGGCGGTCGAGTGTGCTGCCTTCCTGCAGGTGAAGCCCTTGGCCAAGTACCTGATCCACTCCATCAACTCTGATAACTGCATCCTGCTGTACCAAGCCGCCGCCATATTCGGTCTCCTGGACCTCTTCCACTGCGCTGCGCTCTACATCAGGGACAGCTACGCCGAGCTCGAGGAGTACTTGGACTGCCTCTCCACTGACCTGCTGGCCTACGTGGAAGCCCTCCTACCCAGCACCTTCGTGGCAGTAGGAGCCCACACACCCACCTTTGAGTTCTTGGAGGACCTCTCCAGGACCATCTGCTACCTGGATGAGGAGACCAACACATGGAGGACCCTCTCCTGCCTGCCGCTGAGTGCCAGCACGTTCCTAGCCGGCATGGCAACCATGGATAATAAGATCTACATCGTGGGTGGTGTCTATGGGGCCAGCAAGCAAGTGGTGGAGAGCAGCTTCTGCTACGCCGCCGATGCCAACACCTGGAGTGAGTTCCCCAGTCCTCATCAGCTGCGCTACGATGTCAGGCTGGTGGGCCATGAGGGCTACCTATATGCCATTGGTGGGGAGTATGAGAAGATCTCACTGAAGTCCGTGGAGAGGTACGATGTGGCCTCCAGCACCTGGACATTTGTCTCCGACCTGCCACAGCCGAGCGCAGCGGCACCCTGTGCCCAAGCCATGGGGCAGATCTTTGTTTGCTTGTGGAAGCCGCTGGACACCACCGTCATCTATGAGTACGAGACCCAGCAAGATGTGTGGCTTCCCGTCACCGAGCTCAAGCGGCACCAGAGCTACGGGCACTGCATGGTGGCCCACCGTGACAACCTCTACGTCATGCGCAATGGCCCCTCGGATGACTTCTTGCGTTGTGTCATCGACTGCTTCAACCTGACGTCGCGGCAGTGGACCGCCCTGCCCGGGCAGTTCCTGAATAGCAAAGGAGCCCTCTTCACTGCTGTCATCAGGGGTGACACCGTCTACACCGTCAACAAGATGCTGACGCTCCTCTACTCCGTGGAAGAGGAGACCTGGAGGTTCAAGAAGGAGCAGGCAGGTTTCCCGCGCAGTGGCTCCCTGCAGACTTTTCTCCTGCGGCTGCCGAGGCGTGACCACGACATCGCAATGTAGGTGGGCCCGGTCCCACGTCAGGATGCTCTCCTTCCACGTGGCCTGGGCTCTGCACCCACCGCTCCCCTGGGCTCCTCTCCCCCTCTGCGGAGCCATGCCCAGGTCAAGCCATGTGTCATGTTGGACCTTGGAGGTGACACTAGACCCTGCCAGAGAAAGGGGCTGCAGCAGCTGCTGCCTGCCTCTGCCTGCACTGCACGGGCTGTGCGCAAAGTCCTACCAGATGTGGGCTCCGCAGAGGACAGATACCAAAGAAACACAAACACGGGTTATATTTATTCTGACCGTGCTCTGAAGGTGTGCAGCATCCCACCTCCTATCTGCTCCGATAGGAAATCATTCGTTATATCCTGGAATTAAAAGGAAAACTATAAAAAACCCTCTGTTTTTCATTAATTTTGGGTTTGGGGGTTTTTCCCCCCCCCGTTCTGAAGGAGAAAACGTCCTAACGGGGATCCACGTCAAGGTTTGCTCCTGTCCGCTGAATGCTTTTTCAGCTGCGGCTCCATTTCAGAGCCGTACGTGGGAGCGCAGTTCCCACGCAGCCCTGCGCTCCCCGGGGAGTTCTCCATGGCCGCTCCTGGCCACAACAGGGTCCTGGGAGGAGGAGGGGAGATGGGGGGTGGAGGGTGAAGGAAAGCATCTCCTAGGCATCAGGTGTTCAATGCACTGAGGAGTTTCTGGGACCTGGGAACCATGTGTCACCCCCCGCAAGTGTGTTAGCCAGCTACAGGCTCCTCCAGGCTCATCTCCCAAGCCCCAGCACAGACCCAACGGAGTGGCAAGTGCTGGTGCTCATCACAGGCTCATCTGAGCCAAGACAGGGTCTTTCTGAAGACATGGCAAATCCTGGAAATACAGAGCGTGCAAAAAGGGAAGGAAGGGAGAGAGCACCACCGTTGGGCACTGATGCCCAGCTTGCAGAGGTCTTCTCCATTAGCACAGCTCCATAACCAGATGAGCTGTTCTCATGAGGTACCACCTGCCAGTGTTGAAGGTTGCTAGCCCTCAACACCAGCTCGGGATGGCTGGAAAACACAGAGCTCCTCTTTGCGACAGCAGTGCTGCTGGGAGACCTCAGGGGACCAGGACAGCAGCAAACCTGGACCGTGGCTCAGCTGGTTTCCCATCCGTGGGACAGGGTCCGGGCTGCCCGTGCCGTCCCAGCCGAGACGGAGCAGAAGGGAATACCAGCTGGGATGCCTCAAATACCTCCGCTGCTGACCCTTGCCAAGTTCTCAGCATTTTCAAAACAGTTCCCGCATTTGAGAAAAAACCCACACAACACAACCACAAACCAAAACAAACAAGAAAACCCCAGCTCGTATCCATGTCCGGATTGAAAACCACTTGATGCGCCTTGTCCCCATTTGCCCTCTGCCACTGGGCTGGGCCACCACCCTGCTGTCATCCCTGGGATGGGGACCGCAGCCGGTGGAGGCAGGGGACACGGGTGAACCTCACCCAGCTCTACGCCGTCCTGCACCATCAGCTGAGTGGCGTTACTGTCCTCGGGCAGACTGTTAGCAGAAAGCCCATCAAGTCAAATCCTTGTTCCCTTCCTAGACGAAGCAAATTAACATTTCATGCTGTCTTCTCCTAACTGAAAGCAGCACATGGAAGCACGCTGCTTTAAAACAGTTCAACAACCAGCTTAAACCTTCCATTAAATTGAAGTTAAAATAATTCTGTTACTAAAATATTTATGACGGGCTCCTGTGGCTAACCCGGGACAGCTGAACTTGGCAGGCTCTCCCCTTCCCTCCAGCTCTGACACCACCAAGCAATACAATCTCTCCTCCCACCTTCACATGCTGTTTTTTTGACAGTTCAGGGGTTTGCAAAGTTACTGGCCAACAAAATGCAAAAGGTTTTAGGATTGTAAGTGTAGCACCTGGGGAAAAGAGCAGGTCTTGCAAGCACTGTTGAGCCTGGCGTGGATGCTCCCAAGAGAGAAGTAAATTGTTGCATCCATCAATCCATACCATGCTACTGAAAGCAACACAAGATCATTTTAGGTGCACGGGGAGGAAAAAAAAATACAGTTCTTACCTCTGCAAGCAGGGGAAAAAATGACGAGTCAGGACCAAGCAAATCTCTAAGGAGAGCGAGAGGCTGTTCAGCCTTTGCACAGTGAGTGGGCACAACGCTGCCAACGTACTTTGCTCCACCAGAATTTAGCCCTCAATGTTATGCATTACTGGCACCAGCATGGCACCGTTATCTTCCCCTTTCAATCTTCATGGTGTTCACTCCGCCAAAGATTACAGTTTGAGGCGAAGCGATCTATCTAATCACAGTTTAACCTTTTGCAAGTTTCTTTTTTAAGGTGACATCATCTTGGCAAGGACGAACGTAACGAAAAGCTGTCTGTAGAATGGACTTGCCTTATAAGGGCCGTATCAAAAATAAAAGCTTGTATAACTAAGGGAAAGCTGGAGTAAGAACAGGGCTGGGAGCTCCAAGAAGAGCCTGTGAACTCCCCACGAATATCTCCCTTGGCCATACAAGGTGCCACATTTTCCTTTTCAATGCCATTAAAGAAAAGAAGGTATAAGGCATCCTTGGGTATGGATGGGTCAAAACCCCCCCAAAACCTGGATGCCCAGTTTCCTCGTTGCATCCAGGCGAGGACGAAGGCAGCTGTGGAGGGCTGTACCCTCCTGCCGGTGTTTGGCACCTACCTAGAGACACACGGAGAAGGGACACGGTGTTTTAGCTTGACGGCAGTACGTTGGGCTGGGAGATCGTTTGGAAGGATACAATGGAAAAATGGTACTAATGCAACTAATTAAGGATTTTCTCTGCTAGGTTGTGCCAGTTGGCATTTTCACAGGAACAGACACAAATACATTTCAGCAGAACCCCTCCAACCATCTTTACTCAAAGAAATTACATCTGTATCTAATTCACAGGAAAATAATATATTTTTGCGTGAACACTGTCCCCTGTTCCACTGCCAAGCCAAGGGACACATCCCGTAAGGTGATCTGAGTCTCCCATTCTCCGTCCTTCAGTTACACAGAAAAATTCCCCCAGGCATCCAGATTTCCCCAATCCTGACATTCGTGCTTAACTTCATTTGAAGCTGCTGTCTCCACAGTTTAGGGAAGCATGCCCTGAATTTTTCTGATACGGGCAGAGCACGAGGGCAGCCCAGCCGTTCCCCATCTCTCTGTTCTGATTTCATGAAATTCCCCGAGCACAAACCCTTGCATAAGCCGTTTCCCATTGCACTGGATAAACTTCACGTATTCCTAGAGCAAGGGCAGCCTGTTTGCTTCCCTTATCCTCATTGAATTGTGCATTTTTCTCAAGTTTCTGGTTTAAAAGGAGAAGCTAATGTGATCGGACTGGATTTCAATTACAATATTCAACCATGACTAACGTCAGCTGAGACTCTTCCCAAGCAAGGACCAACAACTGTTTCTGCAGGAGCCTTCAGCTTTTATGAAAACAATCTCTTCTGTTGATTTAGGTAATCTTTTAAGAATCCACATTTGATTGTAGTTGAAAACAGGGCACTTTGGGAACAAGCTGCAGAAACGGTGGCTACCCACCACCCCAGGTAGAGGGAGAAAACCACGGTCTGGGTTTTGCAAAATCTAAGCTGAAGGCGGTTTGGATCTTACTGCATCTAATCTAAACAGCTGAGACGATCGAGGGTGGAGATGTGTGGGTGAAGAGATAAACGCTCCTGCTGTAAAGCCTTTGCCTTAGTACAGCGACAAACACGCCTATGCTGGATGTCCATGAAATGAGACGAGACACCAAGCCAGTGCTTGGAAGGTTTGTGCCCGGTGAGCCGTGCTGCTAACACTGGGGATGGAGCAGCAGAAGGGTAAGCGCGAACCGACCCACCCGAGTCCTTCAGTGGTCTGGTCTGGAGAAAGGAAGCTGTGACTGGGGTCCAGGATGCTGCTCACTGGGCTTTCATCACGAGCTCTTCCAGCGCCTTCTCCCTCTGATTCTCACAAAGCAAAAGAACTTCTTTGATTTCATTTTGCTGGAAACCCATATCGTTAAACTGAGTTAACAAATGCAAGAATTCAGCTGCCTGGAGGAAGAAGGAAGAGAAAGGACTGATGTTATCATGGGCTTTGAAGGATGGATTTATCGTAGAGTTGTAGCAGAAACAGCGTTGGGTGACAAGGCTGCAGCCAGACGACCCGGCCGGCTTGTATTACCGCTGAAGGGCACTCCTGGTACCACCGCCGACAGCAGAGCAAGGGCACACATACCACTGCTAGGATTTAAAAGTGTGCCTTTACATCAGCTTTTAAAATAAGAAATATTTTAACAAAGTCAGCCTCTAGCTTCACTTATTTCTCATAAATTTTAATATGAATTCCATGCAAGTGTTTGCCTGCGTTATAAAGAGTCCAGGGAAAGGCAGTGAGTACAAGCTGGAATTAATTTGCCCTGCTTCCCCCTTGCTCGGGCTGGGCCCCAGGGCCACAACATCTCCCGGAGCCGCGTCCTCAATAAATAACCCCCTGCCTGACACCGAGACCCAGGCGCCCTCCCGCTGCCGCAGCCCTAACGAGCGGTGAGCCGGCAATCCTACGTGCCCTTGGCATCATGTCAAACGCCACCAGCCCAAATTTCAAGCTGCTTTTCTCCCATGCCGGCTCTTCACTTCCCCCAGGAGAAGATTGGTGATGGAGACCAACACCTGGCGGGACACCATGGCTCTTCTCATGGGGGCTGAATGCAAAGGGAGAGGCGGGAGGGAGGCAGCGAGCAAAAGTGCTGGTGGGCTCAGAGTGGGGAATTCCCCACGCAGGGGCTGAGCAAGCATTGTGCTTGCACAACAGGGTGAGAGGATGGATGGAGAAGAGCACCAGAGTGGGTGTCCTTCCCCAGGGGGTCCTTACAGTGACACTGCCCCAGGGGTCTGCGGCTAGTGCAGGCTCGCTGGAAAAGCAAGCCCAGAGGATGTAGCACAACAGGCCAGGCTGTGCCACCCCACTCTGACCTTTTTCTCCGAGTACTGGAACATTTCCATGGCCTCCTCCACCTGCCCTTCCTCGTAGCCCTGCTTCAGCAGGCGGTCGCAGGCACCCAGGTAGCTCAGGAACTGCAGAAGAAGAAAACCAGGGTTAATCCAACCTCGCAGACCTGGGGTGGAAGTGCATTCAGGAGCCCGCCTTGCCACCTTCCAGGGACATGCTCGTGGGGAGGACCTGGGGAACAACTGTCCTGCTGGCTCCCATCTGATGCTCAACCAGGGCGGTCTGTCCGTCAGCAGGACTCCCACCGTGAGAAGACAACATCTCGGTCCCCCCGACTCTCCCAGAGTGGGAACAGGAACAAGGTGGAGGGAGGACGAGGAGCAAACCAAACATCTGAACCATCCGAGATACAAAGCAATGACCTCCAGGCTGGGAGGTGAAGCAGAGCCTGTCCCGGTGAGATGTCTACCCCCAGTCGATCCAGCATCCCTTTGATGCGCTGGGGTTCGGGCACCCATGGGTTTCCTCCAGGGTCCGAGCAAAAAACCCACCCCAGGGGAGACCCGTGTGCTGTCATTACTGAAAGTAAACAGTTATTTTTTGCTTTCCTCGTTGTTCTTGGAGTGCTGACAGCACTATTCCCAGCGGTATCTTTTAAATACCACGAGAATCATTCACTGTCCAAAACCATATGGGACAGACAATAATAAATGAGCTATACAATAGCAGGGGGAATAAAAACATCCCACGGGTCTCCTCGAAGCTGTGCCGTCTTCATCCAAGGAGAAGCTGATTCATATCTCCCCAGATCCACCAGCGCACAGACCTCCACCCTCCCCAGCACCACCCTAGCCAACAAGAAGGATTCAGTAAAAGACCGTAAAACATAGGAAAAAGCCAAAAAAGTCCCTCGAACCGAGCTGACCATTTGGCTAAACAGCAGAGGAAGGATTTTAAGAAATGTCAGCCTTAAGGAGTGGCTTATTGACTCAAAAATGAGATATTCATTGGTCACTGGCATTTATAACCTGTGGTTATTTTCCTCATTACCCTACTAACTAAACACCCCAGATCATTGCTGTATTTTCCTGCCCTGTCGCAGCAGGGACAGCTGCTCACAGCAGAAGACAGCCAGTCCTGGCAGCCTGTTCAAGCCCAGCATGAAATCAGTGCCCTTGTCAGCTCAAAGATTTTTAATATTTAAAAAAAATATTTTTTTTTATATATATATATATCCTGAAGACTAAACAAAACCAGTTTTTTACATATTATGACCTGCTAAGCCCTTGGGTCTGGTACCAGCCCCACCACTCACTGGGGAGGAGAAGGAGGTGCCACTGCCCTCTTGAAGCTCCTTCTCCCCCTGTAGCTCTCAAGGAGGCTCCTTGTCACACTTAGATGTTTAGTTCTTTCAGTGCAGGCCCCCCTGGAGAGCTCGGCTTTATCCGCTACATGGCCAACCCAATAACCTCATCACAAATATCTTGTGTGGGAAGAGACCTCCAGGCTCGGGTAGATCAGCAACCTGCTGATTTATGTCTTCCCTTGTTTGCTGCTACTTGACGTTATGCGCAGCAACGTAGCTCTTCACATCAAAGACAAGCATGTGCAGTGCCATAATGGAAATCCCTCCTCCAGTGGGTTTTTATCTTCCATGTCCCTGTAACACTTTGGCTGGTGCCCATCAGAAAGGCCCATCCCCATGAGGTCCCCACTTCAAGTGCTCCAAACACTGGCTGCTTAAGAAGAGCAAAGCCTTACCACCAACCATTTCACCCACCCAACCTGGACCACGGACTATAAGCTGCTAGCATGGCAAAAAACCACAAGCAAACACCACCAAAGACCCAAATGCTCGTTTCATTTTGGAGGAACAGGCTAAACATCTCCCCAGTCTTGCAGCAGGGTTCAAGCCAGGGACAGGCAAACCTGGTGGGCACTACCCCTCGGGTGCTGAGCCTCCGTGGACAGAGGGCCTCTAGGGGGACAGTGAGACCCCAGCCAGCACCGCGGCAGACAGGCTTGCTCAACTCACTGCTGCAAACGTCACCACTGAGAAGACGACTTCTACAAGTGTTGGAGAGGCTCATGGAGCCACCACCAGTGGGGACAGCTGATGCAAGGCTTGTAGGAAGCGCTGAAGGTCTAGATCGTTGCTCAGGGGAAGACAGCAAGTTCTTGTGGAGGAGGAAAGGGGCAGGAGCACACTACAGAAGCACAACAGACCATCTATTTTACTGTATTATTGATTCTACAAGAGTCCAACAGTCCATAGGAAGAGACTCCCCGTCTGCACATGGCCAGGAGGTGGTTGGCGCAGTAGGCTGTGTCCCATGGTGAACGCCCTGCTCTGAACCCCGTGCTTACGGCTGTTTGGGGAGATGGATGCTGACCAGCTGCAGGCGTTTGTCACTTCTCAGCTCACGTGCACATTGAGAGCTCCATGGATCAACAATGCATTTTTTGATCAATGATCACTGATCAAGACGCAATGATGCATTTTCGGTTTAGCCATCATCATCCTAGATGATGAACCTCTGGCGTGTTGGGGCAACTAGCCCTGCTTGAGCTTTTAAAGAGGTTCTTCCACTAGAATTGAGAAGGCATCGCCTCTTTAAGGCAGCAGACTTGCCTTCTCCACCAGGGTGGGCTCCGCCAGTTTGACTTGACACTGCAAAGAAATTGAGCAATTTTTGGCTACCATCTGGTACTACAATCAATCTTCATGGCTGAAGCTGTCATCATCACACGCTGAAACCCTGCGTGACACCAGCAAGCAATGAAAGGCACCCACAGCTCTTGTTTTTAACTTGAGTTGAAACATATTTTCCAGGAAGGCTTAGCCTGATTTGGGAGTTTTGTACTTATAAGAGATGCACGAAGGACTAGGCTTTACATTTTATCTTGGCTGTATTGGACATAACTGGGAAAGACGGGAACTGCTGGTGAAGGAGATGCAGGATATAAGGTAGACCTTGTATTTTGGTGCATTAATGTCCTCTCCAAGGGAATGGGAGTCCCTGTGTTTACACAGAAGGGAGCAGACTGTACCCATTTCCATCCTTAATAAAATGCACTGCTGCTTCACGTTGAAGCCAGCAGCTGCTACAAGACACCCTTGCACAGCTCTTCGCAAAGAACGTGGGCTGGGCTCTGCCCATCTCCCTCTGCCTAGATGAAACCTTTAGGAATTGAAGAAATAAAGCTTCCCTATCCCACCTCGGCTTGCAGCGACGACCATCTGAAACACCAGCGAGGGTCTGGGGAGGCTGATCCTGCTGGGGGCAACTCAGGAGGGAGCCAGAAGCTCCAGGATGACTCAGCCGCAGAGCAGCTTCGTGCACCGATCAGACAGGTAAGAGCTGGCCCACGCAGCGCAGGTAGCTCCCCGAAAGCATGGGATGGAGACTAGCACCAGACAGAGGCTGGTCGGTGCCGTGCCTGTTCACACCTCTGCCCAGGGTCTGCTCCTGCTCCCCGGCACGACAGCCCTGTGGATATCCCTCTTGCTAAGATGTGATCAAGCCCCTTCTCTCTCTGCAAGAGCTACTTGCATAATTTAGCCCTACCAAATCCTCCGCTGGGATGGGCAGGTCCAGCCCCAAGCTTCCCAAGCCAGAGCGTCAGAGCCAGCAGTATCCCTCATGGCACGGATGCTCAAAGCTCAGCTGGACCACAAAAGGTTCGTCTGGACAAGCAGAGACCTCGGGAACCGGGATGCAGCATAGCAGGCTGTGATGTACTCAGATACCAGGGGTAGGAAGAGCTTGTATGTTAATTGTTTTCAATAAATTCCAGGTTATTATAGAGGATTCCTCAGGAAAAGAGCTCTGGGACCCAGCTGCAATGCTTGCCTGGAGTCCCTGATTGCTCCAATGCAGGGAGCTTGTGTTTTGGAGAGAGTCCAGACAAATCTCCAAGGTATTCATACAGTCCCGCTCTGACAGGATGAGCCATGGAAATAATCATACGAATCTAACATCCGGGAAAAAATGATGTGCAAAAAGCTTCCATATACGGGGGCAAAATTTGTACTTCAAAAGGACACCATGCTCCATACAACAGATTGAACAGATAACGTTACCCGGCTGTTATTACTCGCTGAAAAGCTGAGGGCGACTCATTGCTATTTTATTACAGCAAAAATGCAGACGTGTGATCTCATGGAAAACCCTGTCAACTGAGCTCTGATACCACAGTGGGAAACCCAAGGCCATCAGAAGTCCACCCCAAGCAAGACAGCCATCCCTTTCTCCATGAAAATCAAGTTTTTCTTTACCAAAAGCTTTCCACGGCACTGTGCCAGCTCCACCAACCTGACTTAAGCTTTGCTTTCCAGTCTTCTGGAGGGTGAGGATGGCTTTGCGGGTGGGGTAGCCCAAGGCTATAACAGGCTCGATGAGGTCTCGCTCCTCTTGGCTCAGCGCCGAGAGCAGATCAGCTGCTGAATCCGGCTGGGATCGGTGGGAACTGAGAGGTCGCGCAGGCGTGGAGGCAGGCGTGGAGGCAGGCGTGGAGGCAGGGGGGAGGCAGGCGTAGGGGCTGAGGGACTGCAAGAAAAAAACAGCAGATGGTCTTGCTCCAGCTCATGAAATGATGTTAAAAGACCCAGGCTGAAGCAATGCTTTCGAACGCCGGCAGTTACCTCGCTCTTTCCAGAAAAGGAAAATTCCCATACATGGAACAAACCCCCTTGGGCATCAAAGGAGACCGGACTTAATTAAATCCAGGCTCAGTTATAGATACAGATCAGAGAAAACAGTGCTCAGGAGGGTTCACAGGGCAAAGAGAACAAAAGCAGCTTCCTTTCCCTGGAAATCCCGGTCACGTCTCCAGCAATAAGATGCCGTGCTTGTCCTTGACCGGCCAAGCAAGAGGCAGCGCTGCCTGCGGACAGGCGATGTGGCAGCCTGGGCAGCAGGATGCTCCCCTGACGCCCCGTTTATGCCCGTGATGTTGATCAGCTGTATTTCGGTTTCTCTTACAAAGCCAACCTCCAGAAATCACCTTACACATAGAAACGCTTGCCTGAGCATGGGGCTTTAGTTTTTGGCACGATCCACTTGTAACAGCAACCGTGCAGGGTTGGCGATGGATTAGTAATTCGTTGCAACAGCTGTTTAGTGTACAAATACACACAGGCATTTAATCTTTCCTTAATTACCCTGCATTTAATGCAGCCACATATAAATAACCTGGCCTTTCACGTGTCCAACAGTTTTAATTGCAGGTTTGCAGTAATTCATCTCCTAAATCTCTCGAGTAGCTAGATGAGCTGTGATTTCTTAAAAAAAACATGGTGCAATTCAGATTTAAGGTGATGAAGCAATATTTACTCCATCATTTCACACCACTGTCTCTATCGCTAAGCGATCGGTATTTCTAGTAGGACTGTGAAGTCTAAAGTTTCCTAGAAAAGACGTGATGGCTGTAAGGGGACATTTCCCCATAAACTCTGTTTATATTTGTTAGAGGGGGAAAAATGGGAAGGAAAGAGGGAAAAAATCCCTTATTTCACTTTTTTTTTTTTACCGTTTCAATTGAAAATCAAATCAGATGCCTTGCTTGTTGGGAAAAAAGGAGATATTGTGGTTAGGATCAAACTTAGAAAAACTCGTCAGCAATTTCTCATGGGTTCAGTGTTCCCAAAGTCCCACTTTGGTTCCGCTTTGCTGGCCAGACCCCAGCAAACGGGACTGATTCAAGGCTCTCTGCCCCCCTCCCATCTCACTGACAAGCAAAGGGCTACCAGAAGAAAACACCTCACCGGCATCGTCGGCTTATGCTGTTTGATCGGGGGAATTGACGTGGCCACGGCCGGAGGAGCCGGCACCAAGGTCCCCAGGTTGGACGCATCCAGGGCTGGCCCATCCATGATGTTGTAGCTGGTGTGGGGGCGCTGGGGGAGCGGCCGAGGCACTGGGACCCCTCTGCTCTCTGTGGCAGCTCTGTTCAAAGGATGCACCAAAGCAGCCAGCTTCCTCCTGGCTGCTTCCAGCTCGTTCTTCATGTTGTTAAATATCACCATAGATCTTCTCTGCTTGTTCAGGTCCGGGCTGGCTGGGCTGTGGCTGTTGTTCTCCGGTGGGGGCTCCAGCAAGCCGGGCGATGTCTTTGGTCTGGTTTGGTAAAAGCCAGGACGTGGAGGCACACCTCTCCCAGCGTTTCTCCTCCTGGAAACCTTTTCATCCTTGTCGTTCTCCTCCCAGGAGGTCGAGGAGTACTCATCATCCTCCGAGTACTCATCCTCCTCCGAGTGCCAGGTCTCGCTCTCGGTGTCGGACAAGGCTCCTCTGCCCTTGGCGTGCCCATAGCTGCCATCAGCAGCGTTCAGGCTGATGCAGCGCCGCACTGCTCCGTCCCGCGCTCTCCCCCCATAGCTGTCGGCGGGGTCCACCAGCAGCAGCCAGCACGGCGGAGCTGTGGGGACAACTTCGGAGGTGACCTGATGCCGGGAGGTTTGCTGCTGAGAGGCCACCTCGACCCAGTAAAGCACTTTTCTTTCCAGCGAGAAGTCGTGCTGCAGAAGAGCGAGAAGCAGCTGGTGAGGGCATCTGAAACCAGACCACGTGACAACAAGCAAACCACATCCTTCACGAGGACACCTTAAAGGCTGCATCCTTCCCATATTGGCTCCTATTTCCCTGAGCATCGGGGCTGGCTGTGGGCACTTGGGCTGTAGGATTGGGCAGTGCCTGCTTCATCCCTACAGGGAATCCCCAGATTTATACTTGAAAAAAATCTGGCTACAAAGTTAATACTATTTTGAGTTATATCTACAGGTGTCTTACGCTCCGAGGTGGTTTGGTGTCAGTTTGGCTGCTGTGGAAGGGGGCAGCACCTGTTAGTGGCACCTGGCAGACCCACACCAGGCACGGGGGCTTGGGAGCCACCAAAGGGGGAGACGCCACCTTGGGCAGAGGCAGGACTGGTGCAGGAGTCTCCGGCAGCGCTGGGGGATTGGCTGGTCCCAGAACAGAGTCATCATTTCCATGTAGTCTGGCTTAAAATATAAGCGTATTTGAGATTGAAATCTGAGGGTTTTCCTGGAATAAACAAGCCTTACCCGTCCCAGACCTCTCCAAACAAGGTCTCCTCTGGACGGGCAGGCAAGTACATTCACAGCCCAGGAATGCTGTTTTTGCTGCTTCCTGCCACTTGTCAGCTGTGGACCCAAACCAGCCTTCCCGAGGAAAACACCACCACGTGCCTCGAGAAGGATCAGCCCGGACCACCAGCGCAATCGTTCAGCCTCGGTGGGGAGCACTGACGCGTCCCTGACCAGGAAGAAACCCAGGTCTGGGGGTTTCTTGGGATAGGACAGGATGGTGGACCACCTTAGCTAGTCCTTGGGGATGCACACCATTACCTGCCTTTACATGGGTAGCAAAAAATGTGTGCATTAATATTTCCTTCGGAGAAATCACTTAAAATGAACAAGACAGTGACTCTTCACGTTAAACACATCCTGCAGATTTGGGATGGGTCATTTTTGGAGGAGGGATGAGCAAGGCTGAGCTAGGGAAAAACCAGATGTGGGGTTTACTGGTGGTTCACCCATCACCAGGAGGGAGCAGGGGCTGTTTGGGATCGCCCAGATCACCTTCCCCCTGTGAAGTGCACTGACCCCATCTACGGGTGAGACTACTTAAGGATGAACACACGAAGTATTTCTGAAATTGCCTTCCACTGAAGCTGTGCTAGCACTGCCCATAAGCCCAGAGAGCCGACTCCATGCCTTCGGTGCAGTTGTAGGGGGAAAGGCTTTCTAACCCCTTCCAGAGCACAGAGAGCTCCTTCCGATTGCTGTGCTGGGGTTTAAAATTGGTGACAAAGCTGTTATAGCAACAGGTGTAGATTCAAAAGCAGTTTAGGACTGAGCAATGTGGAAGATCACGAAGTGCCACAGGATTCTACATATATACTACACATGTATAATATATATATGTTGCCAGCACAGGTAGTATTGCCTGCTTTCATCTCCATTAGATTTATTAATAAATATTTCTTCACTGAAAGGGTTATGAAACATTGGCACAGGCTGCCCAGGGAAGTGGTAGAATCGCCATCCCTGGAGGTATTTAAGAGACGGGTAGACGTGGTGCTGAGGGACATGGTTTAGTGGTGGCTTTTGGCAGTCTTGGGTTGACGGTTGGACTCAATGATCTTAAAGGTCTCTTCCAACCTAGGTCATTCTATGATTTAATAAATATTATTAATAAATGAGATGGTGGTGATTCCACACTAGAAAACAATCCCAGAGCAGAGCCTGAAGTTTGTCCTCCTGTCCCAGAAAGACCCAACCCTCCTGGGTGGATGGGATTAAAAAAAACAACCCCAGACCTACCTCTTCCTCTCTCCAACCACAAATAGTCCTCACCTCCTCCCACTCCTGCAAACCAGCCAGTTAAGAGGAGATCAATTACGAGGAGAAGTTTCCCTTCCCTTCTTTCACAAGAAAAGGCAAACACCGCTGACACCCCTTTGAGAATCCCCCCAGAAGTGAACCCGGGTGCGGACGCAAGCAGAAGTGACTCACCATGGTGCTCATGAGGATGTCGGCGCAGTCGGGGAGTTCAATGGCCGGGGCGGTGATTAAAGTATTTTCTCCCCCTGAGTCCCCGTCGAGGCTCCTGGCCATCCGGAAGGGAACTTCATCCAGGTAGCTCATCACCGCTGCCTGATTTCTTGCTGCCGGAGGAAGGGATGAAACAAAACTGTAAAAGGCAGGACTAGCACCTTTTAAGTTGGGTGGAAGGAGAGAAAGACAAGCTATTTCAAGCGATGCGGGTAAAAAGAACGCAGCCCTTAGAGACACTGCCAGCCAAGTAAAAACCCCTGTGTGCAACTCCCAGATTTGCAAAATCTTAATCACTGATACCGGGAAGATTTGTCTGAACTAACCTTTGCTATTCTGAGCTTCAGCCAGCAGGACCTGACCAAGCTTACAGCTTCATTTGGCAGAGATCCTGAGTGTTTTTCTCCTCCGCTTCCACCTCCATGCATGCTCCGCTGCTTTCCATCCCTCCTCCTGCCTCTCCCTCTCCCTCCGCTGCCTATTGCATGCTCCCTTTCCCAAGCTGGGGACAGACCAAGCACTTTTTCCAGTTACAGAGGCAGAAACCGTAGCCAAGGGGGATACCTTGCAGGTCTCCTCTCTCTGCATGACCTGAGAGCACCCATGGTCACGGAGCTCACGCACGCGGCCATGTGCTGCTAAACCATGACACAGAGCAGCCTGGGGGAGCTGGGGCGAGGGCATCCCCTCCAGCGCCGCAGCAGCAGCTTACTGAGAGCCAAACAAGGAGGCTGGTGCATCAGGCAAGATTTGGTGTCAGAGGGATGTCAAAGGAGCCACTATAAGGCCAGATTAGCTTTTAAGAACCATCTATTCATTTTAAGTGTGGTGATGTTTTTAGATCGGGAATAGGAGGGTAGAGAGAAATTTCTGATGAACTGCGAATGGTGTCATGGAAAATGGCAATAGTGGAGCCATCAGTTTTGTATGAATGACTCAATTTTGTAAAAAGCCACTACTTGCTGCACGAAGCCCTGGGTCCCCAGCTTCCCAGCGATGACAGCGTGCAAAATAATTTCCTTTACATATTGTTAACTGGCAAGAGCTGATGGTCAGTAATCCACCGAGTTCTGGTACCTGCAGCCTGTGCCTGTTCATCCCAAAGCAGCGGCCCTCGGCAGCCATTCTCAGGACACAAACTGTAAACACTTGGTGTGACATCCATAAGTGCTTTTACCAATTATTTTTTTCCTTTAAAAAGAAACGGCTTCTATGACAATGAGGATAAACATTCCACAAAAAGAAAATAAGCAGATGAATGCACACAAGGAAGAAAAAGCTGCCTGTTTAATGAAAAATAAGGGTCTATAGTGGGAAATGGCATTCAAGGAAGTTTCTTATGTTAGCAAAGGAATAACAAACTGCTTCCAGACCACAAACAAAGAGCGATACGCTCAGTGCAACTCAGTTGCTTTTATCAGAATTACAAAAGAATTACAAAAGGCTCGCCTGCTTACGCCAGGAGCCTTTAATACCCAGGGCTGTAGCGCAGACAGAGCCCCTAACCAGCTTTGCGGCTCCCACACATGTACTGCAGCTAACACACGACACATGCAACGTGTTGGGAGCCTGCACGGAGCCAGGCCATCTGCTCCCCAGCCTAAGAGGGCTCAGCGTAAGTTATAATCCACATAGGCACTAACAAAGACAACGTGTGAAAACCTCTGTAAGCAAAGCCGCCTTCCCCCAGCTTTCTCCAACTCTGCTGTGTGGCTGTGCAGCCCCTGCCTGCAAGAGGAACGGACCCTCCTCGCAGCTCACGCTGTAAATCAGCTCTTCCCAGAAGCTGTGCCGTACAAAGGTCCGAAGGAAAAGAGTATCTCGTCATCCGTCACGTAGAAGAGCCTGCCTTGGTTGTAAATGCCACTTTAAGGGATGGAGCTGGTTAATGAATGTGTCTGAAGCCACGACAAAGAAAATATGGAGAGATTATGCTACTGTATCTCACTGTATTTCACTGCGTAAACACTGTGCTCTAAGAAAGTGCTAATTCCCAAAACCACTATTTAGAAAAAAAAGAAGTACATTAGGGTGAGAAGCGACAACAACGAAAATGCTACTAGACAAGAATAAAAGAGGATCAGTGGTAAACACCAGCTTACAGCAGAAAGCAATTCCTGCAAATGCTCTGACCTCATCTGCCTCGCGCCAGCCCTGCCCGCTTTCACAGCAAAGACACAGGCTGGCCAACGAACAAATTCGTATCAGGAAGAGGATGTGCCTTAAAAGCATGAGAAACCTAAACTGCACTGGGACCAGGGAAGGATGACAATACAAATGAGCCTCGGAAACTCAGAGCCAACCCCTCTTTTCTTCTGGGCTATAATACTTTTTTAAAACTTAAAATAGTAGGAAATACTATACTCAGACAAGTTTGAATCTTATATCTGAATACACAAGAGGTTTTTAAGAATTAATACCCTGTCTCCATGTATTTTGTGAGTTAAGATTTTAAATGTTCCTCTTCCATCTGTGGCTTCAACATCTTTCTCGCTAAAAATACAAAACATTTTAATGCAGATGTCATTAGACAAGAGCAAATATGTATAACCAGCACAGAAAGCTAGAGACTGAAGTATACCTAAACGTACATCATCCACTGGCATTTTCAAGTCCAATTTTTATTAACAATATAAAGTTATCCTTACCGTCAGACAAAATCATGGAGCTCTTCTTGTAGCACAGGGAGAACAGGGTCGCTTCTATGCTGCCTCCTTATCTACTCAGTTCTTTAGATTCCTGCAGTGTCGGACAAGCATCTGACTTCGACAGTTTTAAGATTATCATAGCTTAAGCGGTTAGCCTGTGTCATCAGACATGCTGATGGGGTAAGGAGCCTAACTATTTAAGCAGAGCATCCTCCGGTCACTAAGCTTCCTGAATTGCAAGTGCTGTTTCTGCAATTCTTTTCAAGCCATTTGAACTTTTGCTTTTTCATCGGGTAAGACTCCCCAGGACCTGACCCAGCCATAGGTCTCGGAGTAACGAGACGCCACAAGCGACAGGAGGGATGGGAGGATGTAGGGACATGGAAATCAGAACTCCCACCTCCAGAGGACTTCACAGTAATCTGTACTGTGGGGTGCTGTAAGTAGGCAATATACACACGAGCAAGAACTGCAAACTTCTGCATCCAGATTAATTCTAACTCTATCAAAAATTACCAGTTCGTGTGCTCTTACTAACAGAAATCAGTGCAAAACTTCAGCCAAGAAACTATTAACGTTACGTGTAAGGCCCAAGTGTTGAATTCAGGCAATTACATGTTGCCTCCTCCATGAATTACACAATGTTATGATGCGAAGAGGTACGGAATTGGAGATTAAATCCATTCCCACATATTAGGGCTAAGCAAGAACAATGACTGCAACTCTGGGAAGATGCCATGACAATCGGCATAGACCAGCAAAGCCCCAAACCCGTATGGCCCATCGCTGTTCCAAGCAAACTGCCCAGAACATGGAAGTCCTTGAAATCAGATGCCTCTATCACCTTGTAGGAGGCAGGAGTTCCTTCACGCAAACCTTCTGCCAGCAATTCTCTCCACACTGGAGTGGTATTTGATGCCAAGTACTAGAAGAAATCTCTCCCTCAAAGTAAAAATGCTCCAAGAAAAAAAACATAAATCCATTTTTCTCGATTTATTCTGTACAAAAACCAACTTACCAAATAGAGCTACGTTTTTTAATCAAATATTATATACATGATCTGTCCCTATACAAAAATAGCTATATAGGGAAAAACAATTACAGTAGGTTAGACTTCAGATTTTATTGTTTTTTTCCAGCGGGCTTATTCATCAAATTTATATGTATTCACATGGCTGTCTGACCTATTTCACCACAACTGGGAATTTTTTCCATGTTATGGTACCAGTTTTAGTCCACAAAAGCAAAATGTCAACAGCTGCTTTAATCAATCTTGAAAAACTCTGTCTTGTTTGTACTTCAGAATTTGTTTGAACTTGTAATAGGTTCATTTCTACACACAAAAATACAGGAACTATTTTGACAGTGATGCTTGACATGCTTCATTTAAGAAGAAAAACATGTTTACTAATGATCTCTTCTTTTTTTAAAATTTCTGTATTTCTGGAGATTTCATCATCTGGATTTAGGCTTATAAAGATAAAAGCCACTAAAAATAGGATGTTAATACTGGCACAAATACCCTCGTCAGCAATGTTTCTTTATCAAGATTGAGATTTGTTAACAAAAACTCGCAGCGGGATTGTAATTCCATGCCACGAGAGGTCTAGCAGCTTTGGGCTTGCTCAGATATTCCCCCCCAGAGTCAGATGGCAAAAACATTTCTTAGGCTTTTCTTCAAGACATTCCAGTACCTGGCTACCAAAACAGGATGAGACTTCCTCTTCAGACCCTCTCATACTTACAAACATGACTATAACGAAACATTCCTCCAACATTAAAATGATTTATTACTAAATTATCTGACGGCCGTGGCCCAAGTGTCATTTGTGGGGAGACTCGGAAGAACCCATCCTGGAGGGATGCAGCTTCCTTCAGGGTGATCAGCTGGCACCAAGTACCGGTCCCATTCGTGCCTTTAATAGAGAAAGCGTCGTTTGAGAGGAGAGCTGGTATGAGTTTGGTAATAAGATTTATTATATACCCACATAGGTAATTTTCCATACTGTCCAATAAACAAAACACTGTAAACTGTATTCAGAAACTTGTTTTTCAGGACACAAATATGAAAATTACACGTACATTCTAATAAATGGAATGGTTATGCATGGACGTGCACTCTGCCTCACATGGACATCTGTTGAATATGGCTCTATCAAGCGAGAAACTTGATCCTTAGCTGAAAAAACCCAGGACAATTCATTGCATAACCATATTTGGAAGTTAATGAACCTTCTGGTTCCTTTTGGGACCATAATTTTTACAGTCTCAACAAACAATACTTGTCATCTTTGATAATAAAATACTTTGCTTGGTTTTACCTGATCTGGATTAGAGCTGCTACAGAATGCTCAGCTTGTAAGTAATACTCTCTGAAGGGCTGCAATAGATGGGCTAGAGGAAATTCATCTGTTAAAACACAAACATAGAAATCATTCAATAAACCAGAAAGACCTTTGATTCTAGTAAGTCCCAGAAGCCCCAAATTTGCCAAGTCATTTGCTGCTCCCCAGCCATAACCTGAAATCACTTCCCTATGTAATATATGAAGAACTATTTAGATGTTTTGCACGTCTCCTCATCCTTACCAGAGCTGTCAGAGGCAAGTCAAGACAAGCAAAACTTTTCCTGCCTCCATCCTCTAAACAAGGGGAACATATGGACGCTGAATCTTCACAGACTGAGTAGCACTTACCAAATCACCAGACTAAAGCATCTGTTGAGTGTTGGAAGTTTTCAATCTATTCTGTTTATTCTCACTTCAGCTTAATCTACAACCTCTTCTTGCAAAACATTTAAGAAATCGGCTCGAGATACACTGCAGTCTACACTGAAGAGCTAAACACTTCTAACATCACAAGCATTAACAGCACACCACATCTCTTCCTCAGAGCATGAATTACTCCACTGGATGATTTCTTTCTCAACTATTTTTGTGCCTGCATATTAAACCCACTGTCTATGAGATGGAGGTGTGGTGTGGAAAAATACTGTTAAGTATGGCATGCGGAATTTACCTGGATCCCCAAACAGCTTGGAATCAATTTCGAGTTTCTGCTGGAGTAGTTTTTCCCTTTCCTTCTTCTGTTTCTTTTCCATTTCTCTCTTCCTTTCCTCCTCCTGTTCGCCCTCCAACATAACTCTTAATGCTCTCTCCTCAGCTTCATACAGCTCTGTGCGATTTTTGAGCAACGTTTTGAGACTCTCCACCTGACTTTCAAATGCTTCATCTGCTGAGGGGGGTGGACAAACACCTAAACAGAAAGAGAATTAATTTTAAATTTTCAAATTCAGAAGGGGCCGTGTTATCAGAAAAATCTCAGAGGAACATGAGCTTAACCTTGCTAACAACCGTCTTACTGGAATAATTCTTCTGTCAATAAAGAGCTTGGAAATGTAGGAACACAACCACTGTATTCAGCATTTTACAGCTATTCTTGCATAACAATGTAACTAAAATCACTAATAAAGAAACAGCTTTTTCAGGCTGCACCTTGCCAGTCAGCACAGGGTACACTCATCACAATTTAAAAAGTTTGGTAAAAATCTCATCATTAACCTTTCCTGCCAGCTGCCTCTTTTCTCAGTTTCCGAAGCTTTTCTAATGCGCGCAGGACATCCATCATCCTCTTTGTATCTGCTTGTTTCTTCCGTACTTCAGATAAGACACTGTCTGCAGCAGCCTTAAGTTCTTGCTCCTAGGAAAGAAAGAAAAAAAACAGACATGACGTGTGAAATATCCCATGTAGACAAGAATGAAATAGTACTTCCAAAAAGATTAGCAAAGCACTGGAGATCTGAATAACTTCCTAGCAACACAGCCACAGCAAGTGAAGTCAACCATCCAACCTTGCCTTTTTGTGAAAAAGCTAAACACAATACACTTCAGGAAATAAAAAAAGAATGCTGAGCAACTCATAAATTTGGGCCAAATGGCTAATGAATTCAAAAAGCCTGATTATCTTTAACCACAGAAAGTTAGGAAAACCATAGAATAAACATAAACTATCCTGATTCTACAACTCAGTAATTAAAGACCATTACAGAATCACAGAATCCCTGGGGTTGGAAGGGACCTCTGGAGATCATCTAGTCCAACNGGCACAGTAGAGGGGGAGGATGACCTCCCTCCACCTTCTTGCCACACTCTTCTTGATGCACCCCAGGATGCCATTGCCCTTCTTGGCCACAAGGACACATCGCTGGCTCATGGTCATCCTGTTGTCCACCAGGACTCCCAGGTCCCTTTCCACAGAGCTGCTTTCCAGCAGGTCGGCCCCTAACCTGTACTGGTGCATGGGGTTATTAACATGCCACAGTCAACACAAAACCTTTCCCAACAGCTGCTCCACACCATCCCAGCGGCAGACCTAGCACCAGCAGAAGGGTAACTCTTTAGCCAACAGCCAACACAAAAAGTGCCTACAGTAGTCCCCAGCAAGCCTAATCTGGGGTGGTTTGGTTTTTTTGGTTGATTTTTTTTTCTGCTCTGGAGCTGTTTTACTTCCCGGTGAGACGGAAAAGCTTGCAAACAAACACCTTTACAGGGATGCAGCCTGCAGGCAAGGCTTACAGTTACTCAAACGGCGTCGACCACTGTAGGGTAGCTGTGAGCAGCGAGGGGCAGGCTGACAGCTCGGGACCAGAGAGGAAGACCTCCACACACAACTGAGAGCTTAGAAACCACTTAAACCCCAACTGTCAAGGCCTCGGACACGAGCATGGCGAAGCTGAGGTGCCCACCAAGGCTTTTAAGAAAGAAGCAGGGCTGCAGGCCTCCGAAACAGCGCGTCTCCAAGCAAGCCGAACCCACGCAACACCCGGGTGGCACCTTCTGAACCGCAGGCGCTGAAGCCAGGTGCCAGACAGGCACAGCCCGCCGGGAGCCCGTTACCGGCAGGTCTCCCCCAGCACCCCACAGGGACGCGCAGGAGTCCCCGGGAGGCCACACCGCAGCCGGGGGAGGCAGGATCAGGCCGCTCGGAGCCATACCCGGTTCTTCTCCTCCACCTCCTGGATGCACTTGGCCCTCCACTGGTCTATCTTGG
>VYXH01005013.1:0-16320 GCA_013397275.1 Burhinus bistriatus | reverse complement strand
CCCCCTGACGGCCGGGAGGCCCTGCGGCCGCCTTCCTTTCATCCAGATCCGCTTAAAAATAAATAAATAACTAAATAAAAGCCTCAAAAGCTCCGACTACATTTCAAATTTCTGGGGATGACGTCAGGGATGACAACTCTCCGCTGCTTGAATATTCGCTTTGTTTTATTCAAACGCCAGGAGGTGAAGTACAAACTGCAGTTACACAGCATTTCGTTTCCTTAAAAACAGTTCTCAGTTAACATGATTCCAAACAACTTTCAAAACTAAGTTGTTGAACAGTTTCGCCTAAAATGTTGTGGGTTTTTTTTCAATCCATTTAAAAAAGGAGCTGAATTAAAGGATTCAGAATCAAAAGCGGTTATATTTTTTTCACTCTACAAAAAGGAAAGTGAGGATGCAGTTACTGACAGTTCACCACAGATTCCCATTCTGAGGGGACTAAGCTTCTCCTAGAAATAGCCTCAACTCCGACCGCAGCTTTTTCTGAACCATTAGTGGGTCCATTTAACCTGAAAAAACCCAAAATCCTAAGGGAAGTATCTGTTGCGTCTGGCTACGGCTGCATGTCACACTGCTTCTAGGTAAGAACACAAGTATTACATAAAATTTACACGACAAAAATTAACAACAGAAATAAGGTCAGCGCATCTGCAGTATCCTTTCCTGTCCTAAAACATCCACTAGACTGAAAAGAGCGATGAACGTTTTCATTAAATAGCTTGAATCAAAATTTTAGAAAAAGGGGTCAGTAAAACTTAAGTCCACATATCACTGAAGGACAAAACAAAGTTGTAAGCAACAATTTTAATTCCTGAAACAAATCAAAAACATACAGGTCCTTTAGTGTTTTTACAAAGGCTTTCCTAAAGGATTGAATTAATTTTGGTGTAGAACAGAAGAAGGAGGATTGCTTTGCTGTGAGACTAAAAATCAAAGACAAAACCACAAGATACAATACTAGCATTTGAGCGTATAACTTAAAAAGCACTGTGTCATGTGAACAATCACTACCGATTACATCAAAAATATTATACATTTACTTCTTTCATCTCTTAACATTATAAGATAGGTTGGGCAAATACCTGGCACCAAAAAATTGATGCATGATAGTTCCAATACGTTAAACAAAATGTACTATATTAGAACATTAATATTTAAAAATTTATGTCGACTTCTCATCCAAATTCAGATGGCTTACCGCTTCCTAGAAATCCTGTTTACCCTTCTGGAAAAATTAGCGAATTACTGACTTCACCTTCTTTCACAGTATTCGAGGTGACTGAAACTTACTCCTAACGGAGAGGTGAAGGAAAGGGTATTATTTGATATTGCATTCCAATTACTGTAACAAACTAGTGTCACATTTTATAGCAGAATCTCCCAGCAGGGTCAAAGTGTGTCCCAGTTTTTCCAAAATCCCGTTGCAAGGGCTTCCTCCCCCACCAATGTAACAAGTCACTCCAGCACCCAGCAGGTTTCAAACACCAGCAGAAATCTAACACTGACCTGAACGTAACCCCCGTGAGTCGTTTGAGGCGCTAATAGTTTATTCACCCTCTACTAATTATTAAGCTTGATTTCCCATTTGTAGAGTAACGTTGTTGTAAAATCTAACTATTGGCAGCACCTGCATTGCTGGTTTAGTTTCTAGAAAGAGCGATGCAGGTGCTGCTATATTTGCTATACATTTTAATTGAACAAGTGTAATATACAATTCATATTTGAACATTATGCCGTCCAAGTCCACACAATGTCCATCAAATAAATCAATGGGATGGTGCGATAACATACACGATCCGATTTATCTAACAAAGTTCCTCATCACGTATCATATCCGAGATAGATCCAATGCCTTTAGTATCAGACTGAAGCCAGAGGCAATCGTAAGGAAATAACCAAGCGCGCTTTACGCGGGCGAGCATTCTGACAGTATTTAATGGTTTGCAGCGTCTGCTTGTCGAGGCCAGCCTTCTTCCTCAACGCCAGAGTCATATTCTTCTTCAGATGAATCTTTAGTGGGAGCCCTATAATTAAAACGCACTGATCAGATACTTTAGAAACTGAGGAAAAGAACGGAGGCAGTTTCCATAGCTTTTGGTAAACATGCCACCTGCAAAGCGCCCCAAAGACAAACGTTCCGACAAGCATCCATCTGCTAAAGGACCAACTCGTCTGGAAGTGGTGCTGTGCAGATTTACGCTACTACCAGTACACAGTCTCATTACTGAATATCAAAAGGCTATTGAATTCAGCTAAGTCATTTGATTTAATCCGTAAATCTTAAATTTCCAGCAAACATGAATGCTGGTGCGCTACAAAATCGCTTAAAGCAAGCCTCACGGTAAGAGTAATACTTTTCCACTCCCTTTGAGACACTAGGCGTGCTGAGCCAAGCCTCAGCACAGACACAAGATGAATACAAAGCACGTACCTCAGCGGAGAAAGTTACTCAAAAAAGTTGTCAGAAGTGGAAACTAAGCCAGAGTTCCTAAATTTCAGGCCTGTGTTTTTAACCTGACCCATCCCCCCTCAACTCCATCACTAAAATTAAGATTTTTTTTTTTTTTTTTAAATCCGGATTTGTCCAGTGCTTTCAGCATTCCACCACATCATTACCATAATACAATCTTTACAACATTAAATTGGTTATTTTAACAAGAGTTCAGCGAATCAATAGATGTGCTTTCGTGGTTCTCCACTGCTGCAAGAGCAATGGAGAAGAAAACTGCAGCAGCCTGGAGCTTGCGTTAAAAAAAAAAAAAAAACCTCAGTGGCAGAAAGTAGGAGGAGGAAGAAAAAAGTTCCGTTTCAGAAATTTCAGTACAGTCACAATTAAACTTCAGATTTTTACTGTTAACTTATGAAGCTTATAATTTACTTCTATTTCTACAGGTAATACACACACACAAAAGGCTTAAAGTAACTTCATATGTAAGTTTATTTTTAAATTTCTATTTAAAAACTAAAGCAATACAAACCCAAAGTCTCTAGGACAGAACAGGCAGCTGTGTACAGTATACAGAGAACTGGATCCTTTTCAGGTTGTGTGCATGGTTTTGTGTTGATACGTTTGTTCCTCTAGCAAACATCAGAATACCTGTCTAGCTGTATTACTCGTCTGTTCTGATATTTCCGTTACGGTTTTACCTAATGTATCCTGGCTCTTTTTTGCCTTCCACAACATCTTTGTCAACTTCCACGCATACAATGTCAGAATTGGGCACTTCAAACATGGGCTCCAGTAACAGCTTTTCCTGCAAGAAAACAGAGGGGGAAAAAACCATTTCTGCATGCCCTCTTCTACATAACAATATGGTTAGCAAGTGATTTTCAGAGCTAGAGAGTCTTCTTGGAAGAACTCTGGATACTCACAGTTTTCGGAAGAGACCTACTGTATCCACGGAAGACCCACAACTAAGTGAGGTTTTGACCCAAAATTGCCATGATTAGGTCCATACACACAAACGTGGGTAGCTTAATTTACTCACCATTATAGATCGAAGACCTCTTGCACCAGTTTTTCTGTCCAAGGCCAGTCTGGCTATAGCCTTCAATGCATCTTCAGTTACATTTAATTCACACTACATAGAGAAAAATGGTAAATTTAGTTAATTATTTCATTTGTAACTCAACAGTGTTGAGTGTCACAGTGCAAGTGTTACTGAAAATAACAAACAGTAGGGATTTGTTACAGACCACATCATTTAACATTTAAGATGCATATATAAAGCTTCAGCTACACTTCATTTTTGACTAACAACCAGCACTGACTACGTCTCTTTACCTACAACTACTGTAAGAACCTCTAAGTACACGAAGTGGCTCTTGATGCCTATTAGGCAAGGTCATGGATGTTCATTTGAATGTTAACATGAAGAGCAGCTCAACTACTTCCAGATCACTTGCCCCACAAGGACAGTTACCCAATCTAAACCAGTCAGGTTTTAACGAGTTAGCTTACTTTTTTTTCCTCCCCCCAGGGTGGAGAGCTGCACGTGTAGGGGAAAGAAATTATTTCAACTGATATTTTCGATCGCTTTAAGACTGTATTTATAAACAAGAATATTGAAGAGTCGTCAAATAAAAATTCACACCTTATCCATGCTGAATAGTGCCTGGTATTGAGGAACCACAGCATTTCGTGGCTCAGTAAGAATCCGTACAAGGGTTTTCTCATCTAGGCTGTGCAGAGGAACCACAACAGGCAAACGTCCCACGAACTCCGGAATCATGCCAAACTCAATGAGATCTCTGGCTTCCACATGACGCAGCAAGCGATCCTTTTCTTCAATATCTTCATGTGGATCGGACTCTCCACTTATATTAGCAAGATCAGCTGCTGCTGCAGCCCTTCTGCCTTTTCCCATATTAGATGGTGTCCCAAATCCTAGATACTGCAAAACAAACGTGTTATACTTACAGAACTATAATAGTGAAGTTTTCTTTACGTAACTAAATCATGTTCCATGTACATCAAAAAATCTGGACTGATTATGCCACTACGTATTAATTCAAGCTCAAGAAATTATTTATAGTAATATTAGACCCCTTGCACACAATCAGTGTCGTACAACATTTAATTCCCTCCGTAAGGTATCAATACATCACCCTAAGAGCAAGTTTTTCTTAAAAAGGGTTAGTAACCTGTCCTGATAAGTTTACAAATACCAGTCACACTAAAAAGGGCTCTTCAGAAGTAAAGCAAATGCATGCAAGTATGTTTACATAAAACACTACATGAATTATCATAGATGGTAATTTGGATTTCAGCCACTCCTCTGTTGTTAGAAACTGGGTGCACATTTCCCAAGTAACAAGTGACAGGATGAGAGGAAATGGCCTCAAGGTGCACCAAGGGAGGTTTAGATTGGACATTAGGAAAAATTTCTTCAAAGAAAGCATTATCAAGCATTGGAACAGGCTGCCGAAGGAAGTGGTGGAATCACCATCCCTGGAGGTATTCAAAAGACAGGTAGACGTGGTGCTGAGGGACATGGTTTAGTGATGGTTCTGGCAGTGTTGGGTTGATGGTTGGACTCGATGATCTTAAAGGTCTCTTCCAACCTAGGTGATTCTATGATTTTGTAAGAAAGCTGCAGCCGCAAGAACTCTGTCCCCAGACATTAATATACAAAACAGTGAACTGCATGAGCAGGCATTTTAAAATGATGATAGCTTTTAGCACCATTTGCTCAAACTATCCAAGTATCAACAGTAAACCTTTGGATATCAGTAGAAAAAAAGCTTTTTCTCCGTTTCATACTCGGTACACTGCAATTTAAAGAAATCCTATTACAACTACTAGAACTGTTTCACATATTCTGTTTTTAAGAAACATAGGACATGACAATAATGTAAAAAGTTTACCACTTCAGTATGGATAGCAAGTCCTCTATCAACAGCTTTTATCCTTTCCCCCCATTTTTCTTCCTATTTGCATACGCTAAAAATTTCTCTGTGGAAGCAGAGACCACCGCAAGCTACTTAAGCCTACTAACAATAGGCTTGTTCTTTGCTACCTTTCTTAGGCTTGACCTCAGATTCCCAGATAACAGATGGAAAACCACTGCTCTCCAAACTTAGTGGGTTTACAAATATAGCAAGACCTTTAGGAGTCACTAGGGTGAACAGTAATTAAGATAATTTTTCAGTTCAAATACAGCCTGATGCACTCACTTTTTCGTTTTTCCTCCTGCTGATAATTCTGTCAAGACCATTAAAAGCACCAGAAGCTACAAAGAGGATGTTTGTTGTGTCAACCTGCACCGTTTCTCCACGTAGCTTACGAGAATTCTTTTCTGGAACATTTACTATTGTGCCTTCTAGTAATTTTAACAAGCCCTACGAAGGAAAGAAGAAATAAGCAATATAAAATTCAACTGTGTAGCATCATATAAGAAGGCACACCATACTGTGCTTACTTTCGCAGATTTATGTACATTTTTTGCTCCCTTATGCCTCTATAGTAACAGTAAGTGTCTAAAGAAATCAGTTTTCCATACAAGACAATCCCACTCAAGGATAGACAAAAATCTTCCTTTAATGCGACTCCCATGCACATTATGAGCTGCACTTAGTAATGAGTTGCTTTATGAGTTTTGTCAAAATAGAAAGTGTTATCTATTCTTGCCTACATTATGCAACTTGCTGTCTGAATGCTACAAAGATACTTTTCAATTAAAACGTTTCTATGAAGCAGTCTCGAGTTGCTTTTGAGATTTATTTTTTTTTTAATGAAGAAAGAGGAAAGATGAGGGTTTCAAAGGTTAATAATTAAGGAGCTGAAGAACTATGACTGTATACGCTCCCGTGCTATTTGACATATGATAGGATGGTACGTAGACTTGATGGGCTGTTCGCGTACGAAGTAAAAAAAATCACTCCATGGAAGTACTTACTTGTTGAACACCTTCTCCTCCAACATCCCGTAACTGATGAATACCAGGAACACTGCCAATCTTATCTACTTCATCCAGAAAAACAATTCCTGCAGTTACAGAAAATGGATTTAAAGGAAGTCTCCACTTTTTAAGAGAAGTAAGAACTTACACACAGGGAAGAATATAATTTAAGACAGCAGCAGTCTGTTCTACTTCCATACCGTAGATTGCAAAAACGTATACAATCTTTTCCAACTATGGACAAGAACTACAAGATATGCTTAGAGCTCTTTTCAGGTTTATTATTTCTGATTTAAAGGGTTAAAATTCATGAATATGCCACAGGAATATAAATTACAGAAATACCGGTGGTCTCAAAGTTGAGAGCACTTAGGCGAGATTAACACAGTCTATGAATGAATTTCAGGAAATATATTGTAAAAGTTTACCTTGCTGAGCTTTTTCTACATTGTAGTTGGCATCTTGCAGGAGTTTCGCAATCACAGATTCAATGTCTTCACCAACATAGCCAGCTTGAGTCAAGGTAGTACAATCACAGATAGCAAAAGGTACATCTAGGCATTTAGCTAGAGTTTGAGCCAGCAAGGTTTTACCTGATAAAATAAAAACTGTATGTTATAACTACTATACATTTCTCTAGAGCACACAAACCCAAATATTAACCACAGGATCATAATTACTGTTATTAAACATTTTGAATTATGCCAGCATGTTCATATATAAGAATATTTTCCAAGGGAACTAGTTTTCATAAAGAGTGTTTTTTTACGTTGGCAAGTTGCATTTCTGAATTAGACTAATGGTACACATTTGAGGCAGCTTGACATTCATAAAGTATCACAAATAAAACGTCACACAATATAAAAACTGGAATACATGTACTTGCAGAGATTAAAGATTAAATAAATCACTAGTTCTTTGCAGACACTCAGGGTGCAGTGCAAAGTCCAATTGCTCCTGCTTTGAATTTGGGGAGAAACAGAATTAAAATAGTATTTAGTGAATGCCCTCCCAAATAGCCTGCAAAATGCTATCACTTCAGCACAAACACTCCCACTTCTTATCAACATACAAATATAATTCCTGTTTTAACCCCCCTGCAACTGATCTGTCCCAGAGATGAAACAACCATTTCTAACTGCAGCATCTCAGCTTGCCATCTAAAGCAGAGAAACTTTAAATGCATTTTATTACAGCTTAGTGAAAGTTGCATCTTTTAATTAGTCAGTAAATACAGGCATTAAAAAAAAAAACCACCAACCAAAAAAAACCCCACCACATAACTACACCTCCTTCCTTTTCAAGCTCATTTAGCTCAGCTTGTTACCATGGTGTGAAAGCACAAAAATCCCAGTTTGAAATTCACAGTTTAGCTTTTTATACACCAAATTGGAATAACCACAAAAGAGAAAAAAATCACTCATTAACAACCAATTATAAAAAAAATCTGACACCTATAAAAACATGCAGCCATATACCTGATCCAGTTGGTCCAAGCAGCAAAATATTACTTTTTTCAAGTTTTATGTCATCATTGGGTGAATCTAGTACTTCTCCTCCCCGTTTTTCCTGAGGTATCTGCTGATTCATTTGTTGCTGCATCGATGCTCCTAAAGCATTACCATGTGGACTGATTCCAGCAATCTGCAGTAGTTCTGAAGAGAACAATAACAGTACTGTTTGAGCACTGACAAGGTCTGCCACTACCTTAAATACACAATAAAAGTTTAGTTCTTCTGTTTTGTTCTGCAAACCCAGAATTCTACCTGAACAGGAGTTTACAGATAGGACTGCAACATAAATATGGCACAATTATTACAAAAACATGAGTTCAAATTGTATTTTTGCACAAGCATATATTTGCGTATACGAAAAGAACTTCCAATGGTACAGTGGATTATCTAAAAACATTGCTCTACATTAAAATCAAGAGAAGTTTTCAGTCTTCAAAAATTAACTCATTTTAACTGTAATTTTTTGTATTTTTTTTAACACATGAGAAGAAATAAACCCAAACTGTTGATCTCTACGATGGAAAAAGTACAACTGGTATACTGTAACAGTTACAGAAGCAATGCACAGGTCTGCTCTCAAGACTTAAAGACTTGTCTTAGTTCAGTTGTTACAGGTTTTGTCTCTACACGTGAATATGAGAGTGAGCTGGACTTTCTTTTTTTGGAGCACTAGTTGTAATTGGCTTGCAGGGTAGAATTTTGATTAAGAAAACTGGTCTGAAGAGGTGTAACTGGGATTAAAAATTGATCTACACTAAACTAAGGAAGAAGTTCAATAGCCAGTGAGAGTTCCTGTGGACTGAAAACAAACATAACTGACATCACCTGGCCCAAAAAAACCCAAACCACAGGCATTCTGAGGTTCAAGGTGACAGTGCCTTTTAAGAGTGTAAGTACCCTGCAGAAAACACTTGCATAACTTCCTTTATTATCTACCTCACATCACATTCTGTATGGCATTACTAATATAATCACACCTTAGACTACAGTAAAAAAAAAAAAAATCCATTTCACTTGGTCTACTGAAAATATTCTAAGGACAGATAATTATTTAACCACCTTCATAAAAGGTATTTTTACAATTTACCTGCTTTCCACCTAGATAAAGAGTCAAATCCTAGTCACCTCTGTTAAAAACACACTCGATGCCATCAATTAAATTTAGTTGCAGAAGAAAAGCAAACAGGATTTTACTCAGCATTTCAAACTAGCGGGCACTAAAGACTATTCTATTTTAAAATCAAAAGAGTAGATATTGCAGAGGAGGACATGAGGAGAGAGTTCACTTACTTGTAAATCTGTACTCATCCTCCCGTCTTCTGATTTCTAATTCTACGAGAGAGGATGAAAACAGTAATAAAAAAGTAAGTTTATAAAAGCTTATAAATTCTCTACCTCTTGCCCTCTTCTGAATACATCTCACCACTGTGTATGAATGTATTTCTAACAAGAAATCCCTACATGAATTAGTTTTTATTGCTGTCAAAATTAACCCAAAACCCAACCTGCATGCTTGTAAAATGACAGCAAGCTTTCTACTACTTAAAACAGTAACAATCTATTACCTCTGATCAGATTTTAATTTTAAAACCACTCATAGAAGGGGGAAAAATGTAGTAATACGATTTTGTTTTGAAAAGGCTTCCTTAAACTCTCACATTTGTATCTAAGTGTTACAATGTAAGATTTCACATCTCTCAAAGTACTATCCCTTATGAACATTCACTGCCAGTCCCTCTGGGTGTGCACCATTTTATCTTCCTGTGGAGGGTCAGGAACTTCCTGATGCCAGGTACACAACTGCTCTCCTACCGTTCCCAGAACGCTGCTACTAATGTTCCCCCTCAGTTAAAATACTTCTTTATGTAAATTCAAAAAACAAAGAAGATTTTTGTTTGCTTAGCATACTATTTTTTGCAAGACAGAACAAAACACCTTAAAAAAAAAAAAATCAAGGTACACATTGAATCAGAGACAGGAACTTAATCCTACTTCTAAAAATAAATTAGATCAACATAGCTACACACTTACTCAGTAGCAAAAGTACTGCCAAGAGTAACTCCATCTACACCTGTTAGATACGGAACAATACTCTGGTGACCAACAGATGCCGCCAACAGCAGCAAGTGAGGTTAGAAAGCTAGTTATTCACCAAATTACCTACGCCAACCATTGTTTTAATGATCTGCATTGTTGCTTGCTGATTAAGCAGCAGATTTACCGTTAAGCAGTAAATGAGATTAGAAAGAAAAATTTAGGAGGCTCATGTTATAAAGTTAAAGGAAAATACCTAATACGTGTCAGTAAAAAAACACCCACGGCACCATAAACCTTCTGGATTGCTATTTAAATAAATCACAGAAGTTCACATATAGTGAAAATTAAATGTAATAGAAATTCTTTTAGATTATTTCAATTGCAGAACATCTAGTGTCAAGATAAAGCCTTTCTCAGGTTTCTTAAGTTAGGGCCCTGAAATTCTAAGTTTTATTTGACCAGAAAAATACCAAACATCATACAAACCTCTTGGTGTTAACGAAGTCTGCTTTTCAACTTCTGCTTGCTGTCTCAGGTTAGCTGGGATATTATTGTAGATTCTCTTGTAATGATTGTACACGGCAACCGAAAGCACCTTCTTGGCAAAACACTGACCAACAACATATTTGTCGAGGTAGTTATAAATCTGAAAAGTAACTCAGTCTTAGTAACACTTCTGTATCACCTTGCAGCAGAAAAGAAAAAAGTCTATTGTGCGAAAGATACTTTGGTCTAAACCAACCATTACAGAACTGAGAAATAGAAATTCAACATCTAAAATACAAAATATACTCCTGTTGATCAGTTTACTTAAAAACATGGCGCTTACACAATATGATTGTGTCTGTTAGTTCTCCCATACGATATTTAAACCCATTGCCATTTTCACCCAATTTTGTAAGAGGAACAGAAATTTCAAGAATATTTGTCTTACAAGAGATCTATCTAGGAGCCACATGCAGCTTCAGAAATAATTACAGTCCACTAGGAACTGAGAAACCAAATAAGCTCCCTCACTATTCAGGAGAGAGAAACCAAATGACTTAGGATGGGTCATCACAAAAGGCTAATCAGCCACGGTTCTCAGCCAGAAACAGGCCAAATAAAAGGTTCAGCAGCTACAGAAAGACGCTACTAACATTAGTGTGCAGAATACAAGGCCATATCAGGAAACAAAAGATACTACACTTGCTGAGGGTTGAGGTTAGCCTCAGGGTCACAAGGAGAAAATTAAGGTACTGGACTTCAGTCACAAGACAAAGCCAGAAGAAAACAAGCCCAACTACTTTTTTTGGATCTACTTTTTCCCCTCCATCAGTGCTGTTCTGGGGTCACATAGCTCTCAAAGGTTTAATCTTGAGCTAATCGTCTTTCTTGTCTGTTGCTCTGTCACAGTAGACCATTACACACCTGATGCAGATTAAGTAAAGCATTTCACCATGCTGTAATACAAGGGAACACTGGGGTGAAAGTACCAACCATACCTTTTTCGGTGGAGGCGGCGGCTTCTGCTGGAATGCCAACTTCACAGCTTCTGCTGCTGACTCGGGCTCTTTAATGATGCTCTTTTTTGTGTCTGCCTCTGACAGTACAACAAAAAAATGGTGACACTTTTCACACTTCACAAAACGGGTGGAAGCTGCAGAAAAAGTAAAACAAAACAGTAAGAGGAATTGCTTAGAGAGCATTCACTCAACTGCCCGAGTTCATCATACACAGCACAAGCACCTGTAAGACACCACAGCCACCTCTGTGTTCACACAACACTTCCCCTTGGTTCACCTTAGATGCTTTAAAAGCAATTACTAGACTATGAAATTTGACACAGAGGGAATGTAATTTGCCCAAAAAGTCACAACACATGACAGCAACCAAACAAGGGATTAAAAAGTAAAAATCTGTTTCATGCTTATTCAGTAGAACTATGCTTGGAAGAGGAAACTTTGCAACTCAGAGCCATGCAAATTTAATGAGGGTTTCTAACTATGCAGGAATTGTTCCTAATTCTCAAACTAGCAGGCACAAAAAGCAACTGTGGTTAGGGACAGACTATCTGAAGTGCGGGGAAGCAATCTACAATATCAAAGATAGCATGCAGCAGGTTCAGGAAAGGACAGCTGTGGCAGCTCCCGGTCTCTGCATCCCACTGGCGGTGGAACACTATGGAGGATGCTCGAGCCACCTAAGCCCACGACAGGGAGCGCAGCAGTCACACAAAGGGCTCATCCCAACAAGCCGCAGCTGTGGTATGCAACAGATGATCAGGGTTTTGATGCTTTGCAAAATCTTTTGCTCATTTATTTTTCCTGTAAAGAGTAGAACAAACTTCTTTCAAATTCCAAAAAGCCAAATCCTCCTACGGATGACTTTGTGATCCATGTCTCAAGAAATCATGTTATTTGCAAAGATTGGTTTCAAAAGCCTGCAAATTAGAACTCTCACTATTTTTTTTTCCTTTGAGAGAGCAAAGTTGAAATAACTGAAAATAGACAGTAGAGAAGAATAAATTTGTAATTCAAAATAGATCTTTTCTGACCATATCGCTACGCTATTAAATGCAAATCATGTGCAATAAGACTGATTTAAAGTAAATATATTAGTAAAAGTATTAAATTAAATGCAAAGTAAATGTAGCAGAACCACATGAAAAACTTCAGTGTCAAAACTTCTGAAATAAGAAATTTTTAGAAAATGCCTTGAATACCGTAGTACCAGCTGATTTTAGTAACAACCTCTAGCAATAAACAAGCTGCTTATTTATAACTTGTTGGCACCTCCCATAGAGCTGGCATCAGCAAAGGAGGAGTGGGGTTCTTTTTTTAATATTAATACACCTTATGACTGCATAAGTAAGACCAGAAAATGATTTTAATAATGTAGCACATAATACTGTGACCATCACAGCTTTATTAACTCCACTCCAAAGAAAAGTTGTGTAACAGCCGGAAAGTTCTCCTAGCAACATGCCAACTTACTGTCATCTACCTGATGGGAATGCAACGGAGAACCACTTGCACGCACCCACCCCTCTTATGTGACTATCATTTTAGCAACAATATTGTAGGGAAAAAAACCCAAACTTTCTCCCAGTGCTCACTCAAAACACCTCTGATATTCTTAATGACTACAGTACCATGAGGCTGTTGTCCTTCCTTATGCAATGCGAACAGTCAGCTTTATTAGGATGGAACAGCCACAAGAACGTTTGCCCCCTTTATAGATCCACAGGAATGGTTATAAAAATAGAAAATAAAGAGCAAGCTATAAGAATACTATTGTGCATCTTTAAATCATCATTCCCTGAAAATAATTATTGTGCAGAGTACAATTTTATCAATTACTCCAAGTGGCACCCAGAAAGGTTATTAGAGAGAGCTTCCTAATTTTCAGCAAGACCAACAGGGTCCATGGTCAGAGAAACTGATGTATGGGGTGCCTTGGGGAGGAGATTCTGTTATCAAAACAAAGCTGTGAAACTAGCCAGTTTCTATCATCTACACAGCACTCGGGGGGGAAAAAAAAGTATCAATATCAGTTTTCAGAGAACAAAAAAGTTGGCGAAGTTTGTTCTGAAACACATGGAAATGAAGTTTAAGTACTGCTATCTCCCACAATAATGAAACTGAGCATTCAAAATTGCAAGTAACTTTGCTATTCTTAAATACTGGCATGTTTTTATATATTCTTTTAGCAAACACATAAAAGCACAGCAAAGAGCCTTTGTATCAAATTACCTCACTGTCATTAAGACGTCTGCAAATATTTGCAGTGTGGTAAAATGCAAGTTAGGTGTTGTTTTTGATTCAGGCAACATTACCACAGAGACTGCATTTGCAAAGAGATTTCTAAAGTCCCTATGAGCTGACCTTGCCAAAGAGAAACACCGAGTTTTTACAGTACATACAGGAAGCCAAAACAATCAAAGGGTTAATCTTAAAAACACTTGTAGGGTTGATATAATCATAGAATGGTTTAGGTTGGAAGGGACCTTAAAGATGACGTAGTGCCAAGCCCCCTCCCATGTGCTATTAAATTGTGGGCTACTATTAGACGGCTCTAAGGTAAAAAGACATCACGAAAAAGAGAGCAGGGAAGCTTCTTGCCTATTAAGCATGTACAGTAGCAGGGAAGTCTTGCTTTGGAGGATGGGAGCTAACCTGACGGCATCAGGTGGAGACAGTAAAACCAGTGCCTAGTTAAGGCTTCTTATGTCAATCAGCTTTAAAGCTATTGGATTTCACTCTGCATCTGAGGCTCGCATCTTATTTCACTGATCACAAAACTCTCCTTACAGAGCCTCACAACCCAAAACAATCCAGGAACTTCCGAGAAAGTGTGTCAAAGCAAAATTCCTTTTAGTTTACATCACATTATTCCTTAATCGTCGATCACTGGAAAGCCAGAGACAAGCAAATCCTTGTGCAAGATTTGCAGACACAAAGCGAAGCCCCGTTAAAAGCAAACTCCACTGGACAACCAGCCTGTCACACTACCACTCACTCAATGGCTAATTACAAATTAATTTACTAATAATTGTGGCTTTTACTCAGTATTTTATTTCTCTGCTCCTCTCAAAATGACTGAAAAAATCTAGTACTTAAAAGCTGAAAGTAAAAGCTAACTGTGTATTTCCCTTTGGCTTTAGATATTTACTTAAGGTTCTGTAATTCAAACCAGAACTGAGTGAATTTGTCATTTTTCCTAAGCAACACCAAAGGCTTATCTGAAAAATCAAGTTACAGCACATTTAATACAATCTGTAACCTATTCATTTTGAGCAGAACTGGATAGATTTTTTTTTTCCCCCGTATTTGTTTTTCATTTTTAAGACAATTAGAACTTAGCTTTTCTGTTTTCCAGCTGCTTTATATTCTACAATTTGGCTGTGAAGCAGTGCGCTCAAATTAACAGACTAAATCAGGAAGACACAGGTCCAGAGAAAACTTGACTGTGACTCACAGAAATTAGAGCAATTACACTCTTTGGTTTCATTTTTTTAAGTTACCAAGGTCTGCTCTACTCCGTTGTCTGGTGTCGCTGTGCTTAGTCTGAACTAGTAACAGACTTCATTTAAAGGCTGTAAAACCCTAAAGCCTCGGAGTAGAATGTGCAAGGATGAGAAAAGTAGATACATTCCATAATTCACAAGCAGACTTCCTTGTATTTTGACTTTCAAGCTGCTGACAAATCTGACCAGCTGCAATACTTCTTACAAGCAAAAAGTGGGTTTCCAGTCCCAAGGTGTTTACAGCACCTGTGCCATTCTGATGCCGCAATTCAAGTACGGTATTCGCTACTTGTGAATTTGAGATGGCGTATACCAGGTATTTTCTCCCATAATGCTAGTATGAATGAATCCTCTTCCTAAGACAGTTTTCAAACACACTTAAAGATTCCTAGTGACACAATGTACGAAATCACATTTCTGCTCTCCAGACATACACAGTGACTGTTCTACTCTGGGGCAATGCTTGAATGGGATTTCCAGATAAAGGCACAAACTCCACTAACAAGGGAAGCAAACACACCAGTGAAGTGAGAGACTCAAAACATCTCTGTCTACTCATGAATCATCTGATAAGAAGGTAAATGAGGTTAAAAATCCTTCCACTGTTTTCAACCACATCTAGTCCAGGGAGAGGCCAACACAGAACACCACACGGGATTGTATTTCTAGTTCCACTGACTAGTGCCAGATTTTTCAGAAAACCTTGTTGCATATGGTTTCAAACAAACAAAAAAAGCTTATTATTTCTGGAAAAAAAAAATAGTAGCTGAGGACTGATCCTTTTATCCAACATAAATAAACACATTGTTATTATAGAATTGTCTTGTGATTCATGTCTGATCATTTTTATTACACAGTATTTTACAAGAGTAGCAGCAAATAATAGCACATCCGCTCATTATTTTCACCAACTGCGATATTAACAACAGTTGAACAAGTTTCTGCTGACCTTGTCTTAAGCTCCTTAGTGCACAAGTCTGATTATGACTTGATACTTCCTCCCTGAGCCCCACCAACTGACAATGGGTATTTGCTTCCTGACAACTATTTTCTAGGCTGGTCTCATTAGCACTGAAATAAAGAGAAACGTCTCCAAGTCTAAGAGAATCTAAAGTATAACTGCCATTAATTTGGACTTTACTTCAAAAAAAGGTTGCTATTGCTGCTGTACACTAGGAATCTGATACATTTTGGATTTTCTATTTGGAGTTTCCTGTCTCCTATTTGGAATATATTACGGACCTGACAACACCATAAAAGACGATCCCGGTAAGCAGGTCGAGGGAGGCGATTCTGCCCCTCTGCTCCGCTCTCATGAGACACCACCTCCGGCACCCCCAGCACAAGAAGGACGTGG
>VYXH01005002.1:184-17732 GCA_013397275.1 Burhinus bistriatus | reverse complement strand
TTTTTTTTTTTGGCTGCAAAACAGCAAATTTTTCCGTCTTTCTTGCAGTTTTGGGTCGTGCATCTACACCGTCACGTTTCAGAGTAACCTGCAGCATAAATTTGTATGTGCAGCCCTGTGGTGAATGAGGAATGGGGATAGTGCTCACAAGCTTCTGTCAGCAGAAGGCAGGGGCTGAGGACTGTAATCTCTAAGTTAGGCTACAATCTAGTGTTCAGAACAAAGGTAACGTGATTGATATAGCATAGCTTGATACTGGAAAGACAAACTTAATCTGAGACACCTAGCAATCATTTTATGTAGTTACTGAGAGGGGGATGTTATTTGGGTATTAACTTTATGCAGTGTGAGGTTTTTTTTCTGGTTAGAGCGCTTTTCCAGAAAGTGAGGGAGCTGGACCGCGTCCCCTGTAACCCATGGAAGTACTGCTTGTGAGGTGACAGACAGGTTCAAGGTGCTCCATACCACTACTACTGATTTTTTTTTTTTTGCTGCTCAACTTTTGTGAATCCACGCGTAATTTGGTGACAAAGGCATTCAGGTTTGCCTTCGTGTCCGTTGTAGGCTATCAGTGACCACAGCAGGTGGGCTGTCTGGTTATTGAAAATGTGACCCGTCTCACTGGTGAAAGGACCCACTTTTCAAGAGTTTGTTACTGGACTCCACTACTCCTGAAAGACGGGGATTCTGTTTAAAAGTTGGCATAATAGTGTTGATTTGGAGAAAGGGTGTATTCTGTATCACAGGTATCCTGGGTGCAAGTTTGTTGGTTGTGTTGTAGTTGCAGGTACTCGGTGTAGTTGCATTATACCAGGCATCTGGTGTTCCGGTATTGACGATATCTGATGAATCCAGAGAAAACTTCAGTTTTGTGAAGTATTGCGACTCTGGCTGGCAAGTGTTCTTGGGAGATGAGAATTTGGCAAGCTCTGAAATTTCTTAGGGTACAGGAGAAAAAAATGGAAAACGTAAAAATTGTTAAACTCACTTATGCATATTAGGGATGGGTTGACTCTTTTAGGGGTGCAACGTGAAGGGAATAACTCCAGGTTTTGGCAGTTCACTTACAGGCATGCGTGTTGTCTTTCTAACTTTTCCTCCTCTTGATGTCCTAATTTTCTGAGTTGTTAGGCAAACGAAGACCAGTACACCTCTACCGGCTTCTGATGATACAAATATAAAACTGGGACAGAGAATAAATGTTTGGTGGGAATTGGTGTATTAATGTTTATAGTTGACCTTATTTCGTGTTCCTAGTGGAGTTCCTGATGCAGCTGCATGTTACACTTAATCTCTTCCAGTGACAGGCTGTAGTCTGCCTCTGCCTCCCTTAGTTCAGATCTAGAAATCACATGGCCTAGGGATGAGTTGTTTTCCCCCGCTACTCTGATGGAAACTGAACAGACTACCTTGCCAGAAAAATAAAAAAAATGTTGATTTTTAACAAGCTGAACTTACTGATATGGAAGCACAGAGTTGCCAGTTATGATGCAGGTGAAGTTGAAGCGTGCTGTGATGGGTGATGCAGAGAACAGAAATGTCCTTTTGAGCAGTGACCTGCAGTCAAATGGTATATGAAATTGTAGTTTCTGTTAATTGTCCAAAGCTGATCTAAAGCTACTCAGTGACTGGGTGGGTTGTTTTGCGCACCCCTTTTTTTTGGTTCTCCCCATCCTTACCTTAGCTCTGGCTACTGGCGGTTGAGTGGCCTGTTGGATTAGTTAGCGATCGGATAGCAAGCTAATTTTTTTTTTTTCTTTTAACTTAGCTTTTAGTTGAAGCAAGTATCTGTAGGAAGGAGGAGGAGGGAGAGGTGGGACTTCCTTTTCTAGTGGCAATGCTGACATTGCAGAGCTGTGCTGTGCCTAATGCTGCTGAGAGTGTACAGAAGTGTCAGAACGGTTAGATTCTTGGTATGGCTAAGTATAGTGTTTTTACACAAACAACCTCTTCCTTGAGTACTTCTGAAGTACTCATTCCATCTATGTCAAAGATGTTTCCTAGGGAAAGCGACCACTTATCTTTAGACATTTTCTTAAGAGCAGCTACCAGCATTCTGAAGAAACTTCACTAGATCACAGTTCACGTCTCTCCCTCTTGGATTAGTCCTCATGTGACTCATGTTCTGTTTCTAGGGAGGAATGCTGTTATGTTAGTAATAGATTTAAATATGTGAATCTAAATAACACCAAGTCCTAGGAGGTCTTCTGTTCTTATGGAGGAGAAGAAAAAGTGAAAAGGCCAAGTGCTGCAAAATTAGTTGAATTTATACAGCAGTTAATGACATTTGTTTTACATTCTATATAATTTGAATGTTTTCAGGATGATGCTGTTAGTATTGAAAGTGGGACTAACACCGAACGCCCTGATACACCAACAAACACTCCAAATGCACCGGGAAGAAAAAGCTGGGGGAAAGGAAAATGGAAGTCAAAGAAGTGCAAATATTCCTTCAAATGTGTAAATAGCCTAAAGGTAGGTATGTGTAAGCTTTAACATGGGAATGCTGGGTACCGCTTCTTGGCAGTAAAGTTAATGTTGACTGTGAGACAGGGTCAAGATAGATATTTTTAAATATTTGTATACAATTATGTTCCATGCTCATTTGAAGAAAGTACTTTTCTTATTTGGAATAGCTGAAGTTTTGAAGAAAAAGGATACTGAGAAATAGGAAACAGTAGGTAGTGCTCCAATTAACCCAATTTTTGTACAGGTTTGCAAACTTATGTGTGATATGGTATAATTATGCATTTCATTGAATCTGTAGTTGCTTGAGATAAAGATAAAAAACTGGATAAACAAATGCAAATAAAACAAAACCTGTGACAACTTGATGCAACCTGTACACATTTTTCTACCTGTTGAAATGTATTTAAAAAAAACAGCCTAATGATCTTGAAGTAACTTTTTCCTCACACTTATCAGATCAGGTATTTTCTGTCCTGTGGCAGTTGTCATAAATGCTATATAGTGCAATTTGGTTAATTTATATTGAGCATTGTGATTGTGTTTATACCTGATCTAGGTCATAGTTATCTTCCCGCGTAATACCTGATGGTATTAGGGGATGTAGTTTCATGGTCTTTACTCCCTGTTCTTGTGTTTTAGGGTATTACTTTTTTTCTTCTGCACTGGTAGCAGACTATGGTGAACTGAATGAATTTTCTTTTATTCTCTTTACCCTGTCAGGATGTTATTCTTTCATTCCCCAGACTTGTGGGGGATATTTATGTAGCAGAAGCTGTAAATATGCCATCTGATTTGATTTTTGTAAGATTTCTAAATAAAGATTGTGTCTGGAACAAGATGGGAGTTTTGTTAAACTTTATATTTAGCTAACAAGAGGATGTGTGCAGTACCATAGTGGATATTTTCTGCAGAATTGCTTTACGAGGTTTTTGTCACTCCCCCACGCTTAACTGTTGAGCTCTGCTGATGTATCTGTTTCTGAACTTTGACTTCAGGCGGTCTCACTGAAATGCTGGGGTAGCTGAGCGGGAGGGAATGAGAGGGTTGGAGTGTGGAAACCTCATAAAGGAGCTTTGCCACTGAAGAAACTGTGGTATGAAGTTATAGTGACAAAAGTATCTGGGAAACAAGTTGATCTTAATGTGTTCTTTGAAGTATAAGAATTATTTCCAGTCCTTTCAGGGTGTAGGAGGAAGGGAAGGCCTTTCATTTTCACCTAGGTAGGCAGCTGTTCCTGTGATTCGCATGAATCGCCCCCGCAGGCAGTGCTTTTTGTGGCTTCAAGTCACACTTCAAATACAGGCACAGGCCTTTCAGCACCCAAACATTTAACAAGTTCTGAGTTTTGCTAAGCATACTTGTTTTCTATCTGCAGACCAAATATTCCAAGGTAGATAGTACTTTTCAAGTGTCTTCTGGGAAAACAGAATAATCCCTCACCCCATCACACAGGCCCCACTATAGGGTGACCCTGTGAAGTTAAGCAATCCCTGACTGCTGTGCATTTGGATCAGGGCCTGGGAATAGATTCCTGTGCAAGTGGAGTCAAGCTGTGAGGGAGTAAATGTAGCGTTTCAGCTAAGTGGGATATTTTTATTATCTTTTTTTCCCCATTTCTCTTTGAACTGAAATTAGTGCTAATAATAATAAACATGTATGTTAATACAAAGACTAGGTAGCAGCCAAATTTGGTAACTCCTTTTTACTTCATGTTTGAGGAAGCTTCTCTTTTCTTTTTCCTGTTCCTCCGTACTAATTTTGCAGATACTTTGGAGATAAACTGTAATGACTGAATGTTGTATATGGGTTCAGAAACACACTTGTGACTCTTTGGATATCACATCATATATCCCGTAGTTTATATGTCTTTGAACTATGCTGTAAGGTGCATGTACTGAAATTAACGAAAAGTCACTGTGATTTAAAGGCATATAAATTAATTTTAATATTCTTTAGGGATGTATAAATTATGTGGTTTTCCACTTTCCTGCTCTTGTTTTTCCCTCTTATTTTGCTTTTTACTTTTTTTCCTTGGGGAAACAAAGAAATATGGCTGTTACCGTCTGCTTTGAATGTTAAATGGTTATGATTCAGCCTGAAAAACTCAGTGCTTGCTAAATATGCTTTTTAAACACTACTGTGGAAGTTATTTTGGGTGAAATTTAAGCATCAGGAAAACAAAAATATAACTTGGAAAATGACAGGAAATAAAGAACTGCTTTTTTTTTTTTTTCCTTTTTGCAGTACTAAGTTACTGTACGGTATACTGAAAAATCTTTGCTCTCTGTGGGCTGAATGGAAATGTAGTTTAAATGGGCATATACAGCTAACAGTTGCGTATCCTCACATGCATCCCTATATGTTTTGCTTATAGATCTTTCAACAAAGAACTGTGTGTATTCTGCTTTGATGTGCTGCCTTTAAAACAATGCTATTATTTGCCCTACCCTTTGCTCTTGCTTAGGGTGTGGCTGAGTGGTTCTTAGCAGTCCAGTGTTGTCGCTCTGCTTCTACTTGCTGTCCCCTGAGCTGGGAATCAGTAACCAACCACATGCAAGATTCCAGCTTGTTGATGTGTCAGGGAGAGGTAACAAAACCCACTGCCAATAATGGCTTGCTTCCACTTCTGGGGACTGGAAACTATATGTGGTCCGTTGGTTCCCTGCTGGCAGTGTGGGTGACAGTGTATTAAAATGTGTTCACATAGTTGCAGGTGGTTATTTTTTGTGTTGGCATACTGTTTACTTCACTGCCTTCAGTCTGAAAACAGGTCTAGTCTTACTCTCTGGCTGAACCTGAGTTGGCGTTGAGTGAATATCGGCAGAACTAACCATTGATTATTTATTTATTTGCTTTTGTAACAATTGTAGGTCTGTTTTTTCCTCTGCCTTCTTTCTCTGGTGCATGAAGAACCTGAGTACTTTGGGCTTTGTGCCCTTTATTCATAGCAGGGTCAAGACGGCATTTCACAATTCTACTTCTGGACCACCATCTGGGTCAAACTCTTCTGTCTGTACAAACCAGTGGTCAGATTTGCATGACATACTTGGCATCTCAGGATAACCTTAAGGTGCAGCACCTAAAAGTGTAACGTTTTTAAAAACCTGCTTCATTGTTTAGCACTTGGAACAAAAATTGGAGCAGAGACGTATTATCAAAATAGTTATGTGCTGTCTCTGACCGGTGAGGATGATGGCAGTTTAAATGAGGTGAGCATAACTTCTTCAGATACCTTAGTGACTTCCTGCAAGACCCTCCTTCATCCATTAAACACCAGAAAACCTGCAGTATATACAGTCAGGCTCTTGGAGGCTGTAGCACTTGATGCGAGGAATGTAGTGCAGATGATGTAAGAAGTCTAAAGACATGTGTCTCGCAGAGAAATTTTTCCAGGGAAATACATTGTCTTTGAAAAAGCTTACCAAATACTTTAGGTATGTACTCAAATACAGAAATACAGAGACAGGATAGCCCTCTGGTGTATCTCTCTGCTTATAACTTATTACCCTGGTCTGGATCTTACCTAGAAAATCACAAATTTATCACAACATATGCTGGAAAAATATCATATCTTGAGGGAGAAAAATATCTTCCTCTTAACTTTCCCCATTTCACTAAATTTATCAGAAATAGTGCACACGACAAAGAACAACGTTATTCCAGAAAAACAAGCGCAAAACCTACTAATATGTCTCTGTAATAAAGCAGTAAGAATCCATGTATTTTACCTGTGTTATCTTCATGCAGTATGTCAAAAGCCCTCAGTATTCACCAGCATGAACTCTTTCACACAGAAATTCAAAACCAACGAATTATTAGTGGACATTTTTTAAAAAATATTCTGTATTTGATCTCTCAGCCATTCTCTTCAAGGAAGACTTAAATACACTCAAAAAATAAGCCTATAGAGTAAAATTCATCACTTTATTGGACACTAAAAATCATGGCCTTGTGTATGCAATTTTATGGCATGTATTTTTCCTCATTCTTCATGTCTAATTAAACTACAGTGCTTTACAGATGCTGAATACCTGCTTTTTCTTTCTGTCCTGGGGTTACTAATAACCTTACTACTTTTCCCTTTGCTAATATCCCATATCCCTCATCACATAAAGCCACTAGTTTGTTCTTTCATGTTATGATGCATAATACTTCGAGATAAACTTTGAACAATCCTTTTTAATCTGTATTCAGCTTTGAAAATTGTTACTAACTCTTTGAGAATTGCAGGAGGGCCTTCATCTCTGAAAGATTTTCTCTCTTCTCTTTCTAGCTCTTCTAGCTATGCCTGTTAATAACAGATACTGCCTTTCTCTGCAAATAATGCTATTTTAAATTCTTCCAGACTTCCTTACTTTTCTGAGTAGTGTTGGACTCCCCACCCACACCCCCTCCTCAAATTTATTCTTTGGTTCTTGGATAGGCCATAGCGGCCAGAGCTGCCAGGGCTAATATTTCTCCTCTTGCCTCTGAAGCACTGCCATTTGAAGGCTGCTTAACAGCCGTCGTGAGACACTTCCTTCCTGCCTGTGCTGTCCCAGACAGTCCCCTGTGGGGAGGCACTTTAATGAACATTATTCTTACTGAAAACATCCTGTCAGGACAGGCCAAAATACTGTTATCAATTATTAACAAGCACCACCATATTCATCACAATTCATAAACATATCTGCTTCTTTTTTTTTTTTCCTCTATTAAACTGATGTAAGCCGTATAAAAATAATACTTGGCATTTCTCTGGTAACTGTGAAGGCGATCTGAAAACACTTTGTAGACATGAACTTTGCAGCAGCATTGTGACATGCTGGAGAAAGTTTGTCGTGTCTGTGATAGAGTTGCAAACCTAACTGTGCTGTAGTAGTTCAATGTGGCCCTTCTCTACCCTTATACCAATATAATTCTTCTCTGTTAAGTCGTAAATCTTTGTGTGGAAGTAATTATAGCAGTATGAAATGCATATAGATGTGGCCTTAGATGCAGAGGTTGCCTTGTTGAAAATTGCAAAACAAAGTAGTAGAGCTGCAAATACAACTCGGGAGTTCTGCCAGCTTCTGGCCGTAACTGTGAGACAACAGTTCTCCCCTTTCACTTTTTAAAAGCTTGGTGGGGGAAGAAAAGAGGGGGCTGTCAGAATATTCCTTTAACTTCCCTTAAGACAGCCAAGTTAAAATGTGGTGTTACAAAACTATTCTTTTCAACTGTTCACTGTCTGAAAATATACTGGATGTGAATCCCATAGTTTGACGAGGAAAACATATCAATTAAACTGTTTACCACCACAGCTGAATTTCAGAGAAATAATGTGCCTGTGGGTTTTATTTTTTTTGTCTCTAATCTTTACACCTACAGGAGGACCATGGTCAGCCTTTGTTTGGAGTCCAGTTTAACTGGCACAGTAAAGAAGGTGATCCTCTCGTTTTTGCCACTGTAGGCAGCAACAGAGTGAGTAATCTGTTTTTAACCGTAAGCCCTTCCATGTGGTTCTGCTTGCATTCTTTTTTTCAGCCAGTCCCTTTACCCATGTTTAGTATGGACACAAGATACTTCATACAGAAAGCTTTCCTTCTGAGGTATGTAGCATCTGTTATCTAGGAGAGTTACATCCTCTGGATTGTTTTATGAAGTCGTGTTAGCTATTTGGGAATTGGCCTATATAGTAAAGTAAAGAAAAAAATCCTCCGGTAGTATAAACATGGGATAAGGAAGAGAGGTGCATAAATGTATCTTCTCGCTAAAATTACTCTTCTTAGATGTTATTGTTTCCAAAAGGTCATATGCTCTAAAATGGGATGAGAAGCGTCTGCAATGATGCCAGACAGCTCAGTAGCTAAATTAATGGCCTGCATGGAGTGAATTTACAGGCCTATACAAGGATCTATGTCATTTCAGTCTTGAAAATAACTCCTGAAGTGCATTCTGTGCAAGTGTTGTGAATAAACAAGAAGCCTTTCATTTCCAGGTTTGTTCCACTTGGCAGTTAACCAAAAGTGCTAAACTAAGATTAAAGAAGGTATCAATGGCTGATTAAAAGATCAAGTCATGTTAGAGATGGCTGCAGTAACTAATTCCAAGTAGAGGTTAATCTTACTGAGGCCATTCAAATAATAGATTTCAATATCTGGGAAGGACTGCTGACAAGTCCTGGAGTGGTGCTTTACTGAGACTGCTGTGAGTGTTTTTTCATCGAACCATTTCCACCTGTTAGAAACAGACAGATGATGGATGAGATCTAAACCATAAAGGCACAGTACCTCTCACCATCAGGAAGTGAGTATGCAGGTGCATGTGATTTGCTTTTGAAATACCACAAGTAAGCGGCAATCTCTCCCACTTCTTTTTTTCCTCTAGGTTACTTTATATGAATGTCACTCCCAAGGAGAAATCCGTCTGTTGCAGTCCTATGTGGATGCTGATGTATCCTTTTAAGTTAAAAAGCCACTTGTTTACTTCCTCTTTATCAAAAATGAAGAGGCTTTGTAGGAAAACGCACACAAATGTTTTGTCTGTGATTTAATACTTTGCTTATGCCGCACATTCCTTATGTGAGGTCCAAGTCTTGCCTCTTGCCCACATCCTAGAGTCTCTCCTATTGAAAAATATTAAAAATGCAGACTCATGGACCATGCTGTATTAAAATATTTGAAAACTGATTCTCCATCAGTTTAATCTTCCCAACACTAATATTTGTGTAATGTTTCACATTCACTGCTTTACAGTGGTCTCAGTTTCCCTGTGAATCAGAACTGGGTTTAAAGCCTAAGAATTATGTTTCATGGTCTGAAGTGGTAATAACTTGTGTTGATCATTTGCAGTTTACAAGGCAGTAGCTTGTGAACTCAGTCTTGATTCATTCTCATTTTATTCGCAATCTTCAGATGTTTTGGAGAAAGAGGTTCAAAAGTGATGCCATGAGAGAGCAGGTGTTCCTTCTATGTTATGGAACAGAAGTGAGGAAACTGGCATGTATAGAAAAGGTGATGTTGCTTGTGTTTGCAGATGTATAATCAAATATGTATCTTTTTCTTAAATGGGTCCAGCAGAGACTCCTGGGCATAAAATAGCAACAAATTTACCTAAAAAAAAAAAATCCCATTTTTTTAAAAAAAAAAACAAAAACAAAACAAAACCAAACAAAAAAATCCTGTTTCTTCTGTGGTCCTTAATATCAGATGTTATAGGCAGATGAAAATTTCTATACCTGTGCGTGGACATATGATAGCAATACAAGCCATCCTCTCCTGGCTGTGGCAGGGTCCAGGGGTATTATTAGGATAATTAATCCTATTACAATGCAGTGCATAAAGGTGAGTGCTCCAGACTTCAAGATACGGTTTGTGTTTATGTAACGCATGAAAATTATGTCTTCTAAATACATGTAAACATGAGGGGAAATGATAACTTGGTTTCTGAATTCTGTCCCAGCACTACGTGGGCCATGGAAATGCAATCAATGAACTGAAATTCCATCCAAGAGATCCAAATCTCCTTTTATCTGTAAGCAAAGGTGAGGAAAAGAACTTTTTTGGTTTTGGGGTTTTTTTTGTATAAATCAGGATATTTTGGATTGGATTTTGGTCTTGAAAATGACCAAAACGTCCATTAATTTTTTATGAATGGCACTGAACAAGTTTACCTTGAAAGTCTAGAGCAAATCTTGCTCTTTTATGGCTATATATCTTGTACGTATTAAATCCATGGCCTACAATAAATGTAACTCCACCTGTGGTGCAAAGGGATTGTGAACAGTGCTGCTTTTAGGAAAGAAGAAACATGAATATTGGGGTTGCTCTCCTTTCTAACAGTTGAGTTACGGTTTTTTCAGTTGTTGGATCATGTTGCCATCTAGTGGGGATGTCTTAATGTCGCAGACAGCATTCACCACTGTGTTCATGGGGAAAACTTCGATTCTCTGTCGCTTGGGAGCAGCTCTGACTTTAACTGGACTTTGTGTAAAAGTGAAGGGAGGAGTGAGTTTTTGGTATGGTGTCTTACGGGCTTATCCAGAACGTCTAAACAGTCACAACTTCCTAATCTTGACTGTTTTGTTAAGTAAGGGAATGCTTGATCTGCCACAAGAGCGAGCAAGCCTTCAGGAATGGTAGAGTTGGAAATGTTCACATAAGGGCACTTTTAACTTTAGTGTATTACTGATGAAGCTACACAAGAATAGGAGTTGGGAACCCTTCTGATTCTTGCAACTGTCAAGTTTATGCTGTGGGTCTGTAACATTGAATTTCTTGAGTCATGTATATTTTTTAGGTTCTATTTTTAATAACATTTTGACACCAGCGGTAGTACTACAAATTTTAATGTGCAGTCTCTGGATCGGGCACTATCTCCAAGAGGGCACGAGACAGTAGAGTATTAGGGTCTCAGAACTGCTTGGCTGAGAGATGAGTAGAAAAAGAGGGAAATATTTGGGTCTGGGTGGCTTTCTATTTGCTGTAATTCAGTGCAATGTACTTGTGGAATCCAAAAGAGAAATAGAGTAGAGGTTCCCATTTCCAAATGGGGAAATACAGTAGAGGTTCTTCATTAGAAATTGTTAAAACTTTCTTTAAACAAGTGGATTAGTCTGATTGACTTTGGAACACATGTTGTTTATAGAAACAGTTTCTCCATCCCTGCAGTCTATGGTTCATAAAGAATAATATTTTAAAGATTAAAAAAAAGGAAAATCAAAACCTCTCTGAATGCTGATGTAAGAATGGCTGAAAGGAATTCTAGCATTTTTTGATATATACAATTATTTTTGAGATAAGTCTGAGTAAAAGCATACTTCTCCAAGATCAGACTCTTCTTTGCTTTTTGGATGGTCTAAAGATCCAAGTATATTTTTGCGAGAATCTGGCCCTAGGGGAGGCGGGTGGGCACACTTTCTGAATTACAGATTACTCAACAGGAGTTCAGCTGTAATGGCAATTTTAGTTACTGCAGTTTTGTTGTTTCTAACAAGTGAAGAATAATTAAGTGCCTTTTTGATGTTTACATGAACACCTGTTATTGAAAGTGGTTAAGCTGAAATATATTATTCATATGTACATATAAAAAGCAGCATGTAATTTTATTTGTTCTTTATAGATCATGCATTGAGACTGTGGAACATCCAGACAGACACGCTGGTTGCAATATTTGGAGGAGTAGAAGGGCACAGGGATGAGGTGTTAAGTGCAGTAAGTGGAAGACTATGGGGCAGCAATTTAGATTTACAGAGGGTAGTAAGCCTACAATACGCAACTTTTTATCCTCTTGTGCACTATTTTTGATATTATACCTACTTAACAAAACCCTGAAGTGCATAAATACTGTTTTAACGGGATAGACAAGTTTAAATCTAAGGTGGTTTGATTGATCTGGCCACCTCTGAATATACAGGACAGGTGTTCACTTTCTGTTTGTTTCAGTAGCTAGTTTTATCACAGTGCAGCCTAGAATTAAAAAAACAATAGAGCTCAGTGGGACTAGAAACAGTAAAAAGTTTTCATGATGGTCCCCCTTTTGAAGTTCTTGACGTCTTATCATGCCAAAGCAGCAAGAGCAAATAAACCTTGAGAGAGATGGTAGTGAAGGAAAGAAGTTATTTCAGGTGAGTTATGCTGCTTTTCAGTGGCTGTGAACAGACACTGGTACCCAGTAAATACCAAATAGAATAGCTGACTTTTAATACGCTGCTTTTAAGAACTGTTTCTATTCCTGTTGTGGGGCCTGAAAGGCAAGGGGTGCATCTATATGAAACCTGACACTGTATTATTCTCTTGTGGTTGTAAATAGTCATCATCCATGTCGTAACCCTGGAATTCTGCCAAAGTTGCTCCATAAAATGAAACCTAGGGAATTTACTGAGGGGAGAGCACTAGCAGTAGAGTCATTGTTTGTCAGTGCTGTAGAATATGCCTCTCTTTCTTGAGAAAGAGTAAAAATAGTTATTAAGATACTGTGCTGCTTTGCAGTGAGCAGGATTAAGTTATTAGTAGTTTTCTATTTGAAATACAGAGTTGTATTGCATTCTCTAAGCCAAAAATGCTGTTTTGATGGAAATGATGGAATAAAATCTGAGTTGATATAATGCAATTTAGGCTGGGGGTCCTCAAAATTATTTCATATACATAGGATTATGATCTTCTTGGTGAAAAAATCATGTCCTGTGGGATGGATCACTCTCTGAAACTCTGGAGAATTAATTCAAAGAGAATGATAAATGCCATCAAAGAGTCTTATGAGTACAATCCTAATAAAACCAACAGGTATGTAGTCCACATCTGCTTGGCTGTCTTTGCAAAACATGAATATTCTTATATGGCCCAGGTCAATTCCTATCCAAACTGGGAGTTCTTGGGGATAGCGAGTGACCTGGGGATGTGCTGGATACTGAATCTCTCTAGAAGATGTGTCTTAGTGATGTTTGCTTCAGTAGAATTTTATTGAATTCAGATTTAAAATCCTGACACTTTTATTTTTAAATATCTTAATTATTTCTTATCTACTTGACTAGAAAATGTCTGGAATTATTATCTCTATCATTCTTAAAGCTTGATTTCACTATGTTTCAAGATGTCAGTGGCTTTTCTTTCTCTCACCTCAAAATTTCTAGGAAGGAATCAAATCCGTGTAATTAAATATACCAAATGGTTTTATATTGGGTATTATTACTAATTATTGTATCTGTTTTCTGACGTTGGGGTGGGCACAAAACTGTTTATATAGTAATAACGTTAATTTTCATGATTCTCTGATCTGACCTCAGATATGAGTAAATTGTCAAGTAAACATAGCAATTAGGTACATGGTAGATAAATCCTCCTTTATGAAGTTCATCACCTTTTTAATCTTAACTTCCAGTTAAACCATTGAGAGAATTGAAGAGTCTAAAACACACTGAACATGTTCAGCAATGAGACTAGCTGTGAAAATACTCTCGCTTTTTTTGGTAATGTTACCAAATATTAAATGATGCTTTTTTAGCGTGCTTTTGTAAAAATGATGGGATTTTTTTAGCGTGCTTTTCTATTTAACAATTTAGACGTTGCAGAAACAGTATCAGGAAAACTGAGCTTTAATTAGTTCTTGAAGTGTTCGGCAATGGCAGCTGAATAGTATTTGAAGGAGTGGTTTTGTTTAGCACTGTCTCTGCACAGTCTTCTACAGTGGGAAATGTTATTTCATTAGGAATGGGGATGAAAACAGGGACTGCTCCCAATACTGTAAAAAAGCCCCAAACAACTTACAAAATCAACTTTGTTGTAAAACTTTTAAAACAACAAAAAAAGACAGACTTGTCCTTTTAACATCTTAAAAATGGCCATTAAATAATCAGGCTTGTCCTTCTGTGTTTCTCTGGACCTCACTTGGCAATTTTCTCTATAGGCCTTTTATTTCCCAGAAGATTCACTTTCCTGACTTTTCTACGAGAGACATACATAGAAACTATGTTGACTGTGTACGATGGTTGGGAGATCTAATTCTTTCCAAGGTAAAGTGGCAGCTTTTTCGGCTATATTACTCATATTTGCTTGTTTTGAGGATCTTTCAACAGTAGTACTAGAATTTGGGTCTTAGGTCCTGTGTCAAATGATTTTCTGGAGTGTATTGTGAATTTTCTCAACTGTTATGATGCGAGAATAAGCAGCTTGTACTTAAAAAGTAAAATTATTACTACAGCTGTACCTCTGCCAAAAGTACAGGGATACCAGCTAACCAGAATGTGCATGGAATGTACAGAAAGAGAATATATAGATACTGATGAGAGATCTTGCTGCTAAAGGGCAAAATGAGGGCTCCCATAATGGAGTAACTTTTGATTAGAGTGTTGTGTCCACTAGTAACATTGGCTTGGAGATATTAAACTAGGCGGTCCAGCTGCCTCATTGCCAGAAATCGGTGTGTGCATGGTCCTGTTGGTTGAAGGGATTGGGGGAACAATCCTCAAATGAAGGTTAATTTAAATTGCTCATGAAAATGTGTTTGAGCATGTCTGGTTGACTTCCTCTGAAGTGGGTGATGGAGGGCTTCTGCAGTCCTGTTATCTGGCAAAGCTGTGAGGGCAGCAGGCTCCCAGCAATGGGCAGTGACCTACTGTTGGTGATGTGGCTGTGATCTAAGGACAGAGGTGAGATTTTCAGTAGTACTCTTTTATTTAGGGAAGCTGTGAGATGAAATGCTTGACTATAATTATAGTTAAACTGAAAGTGCAGTATAAATTATAAATATAGGTGATTTTTTTCACCCCAGTCTTGTGAAAATGCCATTGTGTGCTGGAAACCTGGCAAAATGGAAGATGATATAGACAAAATCAAGCCCAGTGAGTCAAATGTGACCATACTTGGGAGATTTGATTACAGCCAGTGTGATATATGGTACATGAGGTTTTCAATGGATTTCTGGCAAAAGGTATGTGTGAGCTTTGATTGTGCTGTATTTGAAGGTGCGTAGCTTTTCATTGATTCCGTGTTTATGGGCATGGGAAAAGACTTGGTTTATGTGATGTTTGAAAAACAGAATGGTTTGCTGCAAGAGGCTTTATATGAAACTGGAGGAGCTCCAGATTTTTCGTTCTAGGTTCTGCTTGGTGGGAAAAGTTCCACCAAATAGATACTTATTTTCCACCAAAGCTATGTTTACTGATATCTTCCTCCCTCTTTATTCTCTATGGATGATACAGTCTATGGATAATATATCTGTGGATAATAAAGTGAGGAAAAGGAGGTGAATTTTATAGCATTTGTAACCCCTCCAACAAAGTCATTAACTTGTTCCTGTTTAAACATTCACACACAATTTATCAGTTATAGAGCCTTTATAAAATTCTGACTTCCATTCTTTGAGATAGTATTTTAAAACTTCTATATCCTCTGCTTTCTTTTAAAGATGCTTGCTCTGGGCAATCAGGTTGGCAAACTTTATGTTTGGGATTTAGAAATAGAGGATCCTCATAAAGCCAAGTGAGTACTTACTTTTATTTTATTTTATTTTTAAGACAGGGAGTTGGGGTACTTTCCTTTTTCCTTTACTGATTACTGTAGAAATTCTTTAATAGTACTAGTCACTTTCCACTTTAAGGACTAGGTAAGTAAACATTCTGAGCCCCTGAGGGTAAACATTTATTATTTTTTACTGGTTTATTTATATTACAGTAGAGCCAAGAGGCCCCAGTCAGATTGCGCTGGGTACCATAGGTAGATATAGTAAAAAACAATTTGTTCCTCAAAGAACTTACAGACTAATTAGCTGGAATTAAGATGTGCTGGGTGGGTATAGCACATGACAAAGGAGAAATAGGTGAAAGGACTAGAGTAATGAGAATACAAAAGTTAGCTCTGAGTGTGATGTGGAGGAAACAGTATAGCTTCCTCACCTGTGTGAGCATGTCTTTTTTATATATATATGTATACACACAAATACAACCCCCCCCCAACATTATGTGTATAAAATGTATATATAGGATATAATAAATTATATATACTTATATGTTGTGTATATATAATCTATATGTGTGTGTGCATATATATATATGTAAACGTACAAAGTTCCTGAAAATGCTGCAGTCTTTAATCACCCAATTACGATATTTTATTCCTAACCACTGGGAAAGAATATTGATTACCAAGTCCTAAATAATGTGATTCAATAAGCTTTCAGTCAGTGCTTGAATGAAAATCAGGTGGATGAGAAATGGCAGCGAACAGGAAATTACTGCTTTCCCAAGTCCACATTTGGAATACAAAATATACCATGAAGGGCATAATCCTGCTGCCCTTCAATTCCTCCTAGGTCACATAAGTAAGAGGTTGGTGAAACAGTGCTCTGTAGTGTAGTAGCAAGTGCAGATTTAACATTGCAGCTGAATAACTTTCTTTTATTTATAGGTGTACGACTCTTACTCATCCCAAATGTGTTGCTGCCATCCGACAAACCAGTTTTAGCAGGGACAGTAGTATCCTTATAGCTGTGTGTGATGATGCCAGTATCTGGCGCTGGGACAGACTACGATAAATGACTTTTTCCTAATTCAAAGTAGAAAATATATTTTCAAATTATAATATAGTCTGTTAACTCCCTAGTACGGTAGATGCATTTAGTGTAGACTTCCTCGAAGGTTCGGCAGGCTGGAGCTGAACTTAGTGATGTTTACATTTTGTGTATTGTTCTGCTTGAAATTGCTGCTTTTAATAAAAAGAAGTATTTTTGTAAAGTTTTCTGAATTGTCCATTTTAATTATTTCCCACAATGAGCTTTTACTTATGGCCTATGAAATTATTTTGCATACAGCTAGCACATAAATACACGGTAACTTGCTACAAGTTTGGTATGTGTATGCTTGCAGTTGTATTTGTGCCTTTTTGACTGGAAACCAAATTGAGCTATTGAATATTATCCAGGAACCGCATAAAGGAAATAACTACACTTAGGAATATAGTATAAATAAATGTTAGAACACTGCTAAAAATATTTTGAACTCCTTCCTTAAGTTAGTTGCACATTGACATCGATTAAGTTTTAATAACCTCAAATTGGGATTTGCTTTTCACCATTTCTGTTACTGGTTAGAGGAAAAAACTTCATTGGCTTTTTTTGGTGGGGGATCACATGGCTCTGCTGCTTGGATTCTGACTGTTTAGTTACTATGATTAGCTTAAATCAAAGTTAGTTATTCGCCGAGGAGACGAGCTCCAGTGCAGGTAAGCCCGCGCTGGGGAAGGGGATCGAGGCGGAAAGGGCCGACAAGGGGCTCTTTTGGGGGCTTTTTGAAGCCAGGAAAAGCGGCTAGCTCGTGCCGGAACTGGCAGCTCAAGGGCAGGCTGCTGATGCGGCAGGGAGCGGACCCAATGCCACACTCGGAAGTTCTAAACGAGCGGTCCCGGAGTGCAGTGGCCGGCTGCTGTGCACCCAGCACGCAGGCAACCAGTGGGCGTCACCACGGCGAGAGCGGGCGAACAGAGTGCAGCATCTCGCATGGTAGGTCGCTGCAAGCCTTGCGACAAAGTCGGCCACGAGCTGGGTGAGCACAAGTGGAGGAACATCAGTGTGCAGGGGGACGCGCTCAGGGTGTGCGGGAGGCAGAGAGCAGTGAGTGGTCACCTCC
>VYXH01004997.1:57025-125951 GCA_013397275.1 Burhinus bistriatus | reverse complement strand
TGCCATGACTGCCCGGAGCACCTTTTGGGGTTTCGGAGCAGGACTGAAAAGGGACTGTGAAAAATGGGTTTCGAATAGAGCGTGTTCCCTGCACGGGCTGAGTCTGGGAAGTCATAATCTTAATATGAACATCTTTAAATATCCTTACTAATGGGCTCATTCTTTAATTTCCTGAAGCAATGACAGTTTCAACAGACCCTATATCACAGCTAAGATGGGATCTGTCACTGAAAGGCTGAATTATATTTCATCCTTTATTTTTATCAGCTTCGCTGACTTATTTATTACATTTAGAGTCTCGGCTGGCTTTTGTCTGGCCTGTACTTTGCTGCTGCTCATAGAGGAAAAAGTAATAGTTTATAAAGCCATTTTCACAGCGTCCCCATAATTTTAGGCCATGTCTGAGGCTTCATTTTGAATGAAACTCTGTAGATAAACTGTTATTCATGGTGATGCCTGTGAAGTCCTTGGCAGCCCCCAGAGAACACTGCCTGCTTATAAAGGGCTTTCCCTCAGATTTATTTTTGAAGAACAAAGGGCAATTTTCCCATCCTCACAGCAGCAGTCCACGTGGCAGATGCCGCTCAGGGTGTTATCTTGCAGGGCTTTTTTTTTTTTTTATTGAAAATGTAATAAAACCCCAGGCTGCGTGTGGCCAGAGAGCGAGCCCTGGGAATTGCTTCCAGTGCCAGATCTGGTGGGTTTGCAGCCGGCGGCTGCTCCGTGGGTCCGTGCCGGCCCCGGTTCCAGGCAGGCTGCCGGGCAGGGCAGTGGGAAAGCTCCCTTGGGTTTCCCTGCCGGGCACCCCCGGAGGGTCCTGCCCTGCTACCGGCTGTGGCAACCGGCCAGTTCGCCCCGGCACGAGGGCGAGAAGGTGACTTCCCACCCGAGCCATCCTCCGAGAGCCTGACGCAAACCCCGCCAGGATTTAAGCATCTGGGCCTTACGGATAGGGCTGTTACTGAGCCAACGGAGCATTTGGTCGTGTAGTCCTGGATGCGGTCCCTTGTGCTCCTCGCTCCGCTCGTGTGTTGGCTCCAGGGTCACGCATCTCCCCTGGAGCAGTGACCATCTCCCAGCCCAGGTGCTGCCGGCACGGCGGTGGGCGCAGCTGCTCCGTGGTGCTGGGATGGCTCAGCACCATCCGCGACCCTCGTCAGCCTCTCCCACCCGCCCAGTGAGTCAGGGCAGCTCCCCGTGGGGCACAGAGACGAGCTGCCGGCAAACGTCGGTGACATCCAGGCAGCCACAGTTTTGGGGACAGGGAATTTTCCAGGCAGAAGAAGAGAGCAGAAGGGAGCCGGGGGAGCAGAGGTGAAGCACATGAGCAGCTCTGAGAGCTTCTCCTGAGACCCGGCAAGTGCCAAAGTTAATACATTTAATATATTTTGTATGCACTATGCCAGCCATTAGAAATGTGCTTGTTCTGTCATTGCTCTCAGGCAATCATGGTGAAGCATTTGTCCTCTGAGTGCACGGGGAAAAATTAGAGTGCCCTGAGCTGAATTGGTCAGCTAAAAATAATGTACAGCTTCATCCTTGGAAGGAAATTGGGCATTGATTGGAGGACAGAAGTTCGGTGCAATACTTAAAGCAATGTGACATTTCCATACATTAGGGAAGCATGCGTGGTAGGCGTAATTCAGGGTGTAAATCACTGGTTCCCGGTCATGCTCTTTCACGTGCCTTCGCCCACAGTCGGAGGAGAGTGGCTCTGGTCAGGTGCCGTGTCCCGGTCCCCGGCTCAGCACATCGTTCCATGGGAGCTGCCGTGATCCTGCTGCGGAGGTCTCTGCAAGGATTGGCAATTTAGCACCGCCGTAAAACCTTGAGCAGGGAAATGATGGGAAAGCTAGTACAGTCGTTACCACGTACTGGTATGTCAGCCATGGGGGGAGGTGATGGAGCGAATTGGCTTTGGTGTAAATGCAGGCAGCTGCCAACCTGGACCCGGCCTGACCCACTGACCCATCGCCTGCCCTCCACCGCTGCCGCACAGCTCAGCGACGGGTAGGTGGGATGAGACAGATTCGGGGAACTGCTTCAGTTTTTAGGTGTATGGCTTTTGCAACAGTGTATTTCCAAGTCTTTTAATATTATTATTATTAAAAATCTCCTTAGCGAGTGTTTATATCCCTTCGTTTCCCATGCCAATGGATATTAAGAGGGGGGAAAAAACCCAACTTCTGGCTTAGGTAATTATGAAATTGCTTCTATTGCTGCTGGCACAACGGTGGAGTACCTGAGCTTGATTTCTTCCTGGAGAAAGACTGAACACAGAGCCAGAAGAGAGCCTTTGCTAAAGCAACCTGCTAGCACGAGGTGCCGGGCAGCTGCGCGTGCTGCCTGCGCGTGCTGCCTGCGCGTGCTGCCTGTGCGGGCTCGCGGCTGCTCAGCAAGTCCTGGCGTGCTGGAAGCAGGAAGCCAGGCACATCCATTCTCCACTCTGGAGAGCGTTTCCAGCCTCCTCACGGGATGTAGGAGGGACGACCTGTTGGCACTCGTGAATAAAAGGCCTGTGGAAAAATTCAGCCTGCGGACTTCCCTGGGAGCTTGTCCGAGGTGACGGCTCCTACAGCCCTTGGCAGCCCTGTGGAGGGAATGTCATTAGTTCCCATGCACCAATCTGGAGAAGTGGAAGTTCAGACTGGACTGGTGCTCACGAGGGGAAATTCCCAGTCAGCTGAGAGACCACTGGATCTGCACGCTGGTAAAGCCCCTTTGGGAGCCTTCGGGATACCTTCCCGCAGCAGCGGTGCAAGCGAGCTGCTGTGCCTCAGGGCAAGAACATCCTCGCCATGGCCTTCCTCTGTCTCGCCTCACCGCAGCTGAAACCTGCAATAGCCACAAAGCAGCCAGGGACCTGGAAAAAATGCCGAGGTGTCGACCTCCTGCTCTCCGGTGGGCAGTCCCTCAATGGCACGTTAGCTCCAAGTGCCGGGCTGGTGCTGCCACCGGTGCGGGCTGGCGAGCACTGGGTGACTGGCACAGTGATGCCCAGGCTGGAATGCTCCTTTCGGAAGCGGTGGTGCGGAGGGAGAAGCTGCCTGGACCCTTCGGCCAGCGGTGCTTTCCCTGTCCAAACCATGAGAAATTTCTCTCAGCCCTATGAATATTTAAAGTAACTTGCAGGATCTCACGGGCTCCCTATCTACCCTTCTTAGGGATGGTAATGATCTCTGAATATGAAATTAGGAATAATTATAGTCTGTTCATCCCTGTAATAATGAGTCAAATAATTCCAGTGCTCACTGGCAGAAGTTCTCTGAAAGTTTTCCATCCTGCGTGAGCTCAAGCAATTTCACTGCTGGCTGAGTTAGTAGCTTTTCTCTTTGCAGCAGCTCAGGGCCCTCCAAGGCCCGGGATGGTCTGGCTGGGCAGCGTGTGTCCCAGCTGGTGGCGTGTGTCCCTGCCGGAGACGGCCCTTTGCTCCCGGGAGCGTGCCAGGGCTGCCGCACGTTCTCCAGCTCTGCTCTGCCAGCGGGCAGTTTCCAGTTCCTCTCCCTGCGTGGGAAAAGGCATTGAGAAGTCTCCTGCTTTTCATTTAATTGATTTTGTTCTGGTTTTAATTAGCAAAAGGGGGATCAAGCTCCAACTCTCAGGTAATGAGGTCATTGTCTGTAGCTTATTTATGTTTTTTCATTTAAAGTGCATTGTTTTTTATCTCCTTGCATTTTTCCCCTTCAAATAACTCACTCGTAATTACCTGTTCTCATACGGGTAGGATGCTTCCATTTTATCAACTTGGTTTTTTTAAAGACCGCTAATAGCGGAAATGCCGGAGAGACTCGACACCGAGTGACACACGTAAGGTCCTCTCCTACGCTCGCTGTCGGTGAGCTCCTCCGTCTGACAGGGCATCATCAGGGTCCCCAGTTCATGGGCACGAAGCGTCTGCGAGCGGCGGCTGTGAAACCATCTGGAAAGGAGGAGTACTTTTACCTCAGAGCAAACTTTCCAATTCCAGCAGTAACTTGAGGAATTCCCAGGCACGACTGAGGACGGAAAGCCAAGTGCTCCATTCCCAAAGCTAATATATATATAGACAACAAGAGAAAAAAGGAGCTTATGACTAAACATTACAGCAGCCTGAAGAGCACAGCAGTATTTTAAGCTACTGCCTGTTATCTTTGGACTGTGACTCTCTGATGAGTAACAAAATATTTGCTTTTTTTCGCTTTATGGGTCTGTCATTTCACTGGCAGAATCTTGTCCTATTGACCTGAAGAACCTCAATTTCAAAGCTATTAAAACCTAATTTTCTATACCAGGCTCCTGAGACAGGCACTAACTTTCATAGAATAATTCATTTCTTCCCTCTGAAAAAAAAAAAAAAAGAAAGGAAAGAAAAAAAGAGAGAGACGTTTGAGTGCCTATTCAAAGGGAAGCCCAGGACAGAGCCGTGCAGCGCCTGCCTGCGTGTTTGCTGCTGATATTTCGTTCCGCAGTGTCCTTCCAGGAGAGGAGCCGAAACACTCCTTGGATAAATGCCTGTTTAGTGGCCGTGGAGCGTCAGCTGTATTTACACAAGACAACTGCCGTTGGCTGATAAAACCCAAAGCCGGTTCCGCCGCGCTCCATCCTGCCCGCGGGCAGAGCTGGGCAGCCGAGGTCGGCGGTGCTGCCTGCAGCCGGGCGGGCAGGAGCCGGCAGGGAGCTCGTCTCCTCTCTTCTCGTGGGACACTAATCTTCCAGCCGCCGCTGCCTCCGAAGGAGCCTGAGACCTTTGGGTTTGCTTTATCCCAGGAGCTCGGTGCTGGTCTATGGCCAAGCCCGAAGCCTCGCACGGCCCCACGCTGCGCTGGTGGGGCGACCCCTCAGCTCCCGCTGTTCCGGGAAGGCGACTGGGGTCCAGGGAGGTGTTAGAAGACTTTATAGCTGCTGGGTCAGTCAATCCCGCATCGCTGCCGCTTCCTTTGCCAAAACACACATGAAATGGAAGAGAAAGGCATGACACAATAACGCCCAAATGGCATTTCAGCACCTGGAGGAGGGTTTGCCCAAGAGCAAAACCACGAATCCCGATGGGGGATGCGTTCTCCCAATGCACCAGCAGAAAGTGAATTTTGAAGGCTAAGCCAACTTTGCTGCCAGGGCCGTGCTCGCTGATTTAATCACTGATCAAAGCACGCGAGGAGGGTGGGGATGGAAAACGTGCCTTTTTCTGGGGCTGGCGTCTCCTTCCGGTTCCTGGGTACCTGATGATTGAGCAAATATCCCAAGGCTCCTCCTGTAGGAGGAACAAAGGGAGCGTTTGGCTTGGGGACGACTACGAGGGGGACCCAGGGGGCATGGGGAGAGCTGGGCGTTGTGTCGCGGCAGCAAACTGAGAGGAGTAAGTTGGGAGCTTGGGGACCCCCCAGCCGGGTATTAGGAAACCAGTTGGGAATTGGTGGCGTTTTGCCGGGCTGTGCTGTAGCGGGGCGGCGGAGACAACCCGGCTCTGCCCTCCTGCTGCAAACCCTTCGCGATGCTCCTTTGGGTGCCAGCAAACCCTGCAGCTGGAGGTGCTCTGCCGAGCCACCGCTTAATATTCTCAGTCATGATAACACTTTGTTGGATAAGTGCTTTTTAAACCCTACAGATAGATAGAGTATCTGGAGTGGCATTTTAAAAGAGAAAATTGAGACAAGATTCATTACAGGCACCAGTAAATGTCAAACATTTTATCAACTGTGTAAAGTGCCGTGTTAAGCTGTCTTTTCCCCCCAAAGCTTGATTAAAACTATAAATGCCTTCTTAATATTAATATTATTCTCTTCTCCATGCTGCTTGTTTGGTTATTTGCACTGGCAAGAAAGGGCTGGTGGTTCGGCGAGGAGGCAGGGTGGGCAGCGAGGCAGGGGTGCAGGCAGTGGCAGTCCCACAGCGGCGCTCGGCCCCGGCCATCGGGTCCCTGGCTCAGGATGGCCCCCGGGAAGGGGAGGGGAGCCCCACCACCGCCGCCCTGTCCCGGGCTGAACCCTCCTGCCGCAGGACCCCCCGTCCCGGGGCAGCCGTTCAGACTCGGTCCCGCTCTGCCATCCTCCTGCACGCATTTCCCTCGCACAAGGAGAGCTGTCTATAACAGGTCCTTCTCGCTAAGCTGTATTTAATTAAAAGCTGGCTCTTTGTTGCATGTGCTAATTAGCGCTCTTTGCTTGGAGGCTCAGACTCAATCAATATCTAAATCCGTGGTCTAAATCTAGCGCAATAATAAATAGCTGTGCAGGCTGTTCCGCAAGGATCCCAAAGCTGCTGTCGCTGTTGTCGTCTGCAGCGTGGATTCGACACGGGCAGCACGGAGCGGGGTCCGCCAGAGCCAGCCCACGGGGCCGGGAGGGACTCGCACGATTCCCCAAAGCCTCCCTGAATTTGCAGGAAACATGCACTTTGGTAGAGTTTTCCTCCAGAAGTTGCCTTTGTTTGCAGATAGGAGGGTAGCCCGCTTTGGGCAGAGCCGTGGGGCGTACCTGGCTGCCAGGGCGCTTGTTTCCCCCCAAAACCGCCCTCTGCGGGCGCAGCCCCAGCCGGTCCCTGCAGCATCCCTCCTGCCTCCGCCGCAGAGCAGAGCGAGCCAAACTGCGCTTCTTTCACCGAGACGATCAGAACCAGCTTTTCAAACAAATTATTCATTATAAAAATTACTTCTGTTACAGATCCATCTGATCTTCTTAAAGGGTGCAGTTTCTGATAGCGGAACGAACTCATGAAAAATACATGACATGGAGCGTCTCTCTAGAATATTTATTTATCCAGCAAGTCTCTCTCGGGGCGTTACGGCGCTGCTGAGGGTGCCCTGCGCCGTCGGGCACCGGCACCGGTGACTGCCACCTCCAGAGCCACCGAGTCTCACCCTGCCAGACCTGGGTCTTGGGTTTGGGCATGGCCAGCGTTCCGGTGTGCTGCCTGCAGGCGCGGTGCTGAGGAGCTCCGAGTTGCATCTTGGCCACAGGCTAAACCAGGGCATGCAAAGCCTGTGCTGAATAGCCAAAATCGGGTCTACTAACGAGGTTTTGGGGACAGGTAGAAAGCCTTGCTGGGAGGCAGCAGCTTCTGCCCTGCTCGGTTCCCCCAGGCTCTGGGGGACTGCGGTTCCTCCTGCTGCTGGACGAGGCTGAGCCCATGTTTTTGCTGTGTTTTCCTGATACTTTCCCTGAGAGCCGCCTTCAGCCAGGAGCCGGTCTGGCAGCTTCAGCCTGGCTTCCTTTCCCTAATTGCGTTAATAATACCGCCGTGCTGTCGGATGGACGTGCTGACACAATGAGTTATGCTGGGCTGTGGCATAGCAACAAGGCTATCAATTAATTTCGTAGAGAGTGATAGGTAAAATAAATGGCTGTAAATGAATTAACTCTGTTTGAGGATTAAGGCTGCCTGTGCACAAATGGAAATGCTCGCGCTGGCCAGCATTTTCCATTCGCACTGGCCCCGGTGAGGCGGGTGGGAGGACGGCGCAGGCACCGGCAGCCTGGGTGGGAGCCGTGCCCCGGCTGCCCGCAGGAGGGGGAGAGCCGTGCTGAGCCCCAAGCATGGGTCCTGTCACCTCATTGCAATGCTGTAAATGAATTTTAAATTCACACTGCTGTGTTAAATCTACAAACTCATCCTTAAAGATCACCGCTTTACCAAAAATGATGTGGCTTACTGGTAGAGGTGCCAACTGATGCTTCCTATCTGCCCGTCGCCTCGCACCGATGCTTAGCCTTGGCTATATAAATGCCATTTAGCGGAGTCACTTAAAAATATGCGTAAATGGAGAGGAAAAAGGGATGTAGAGAGAGGCCCAGTGAGCATTGGGGAGGGGTCTGGAGGTAGCTCGGTTGTGCTAAAATAGGCATTTAATGATACTGGGCAAGCCTGATGTGTGCTCTGTGGGCAGGGTATGATTCAGTCCCGGTGACTTTGCCTTCAAGTGCTCACTCTTTATAAATGAGGTAGCTGGTAGTGACTTTGTTGTCACTTAACAGCTTCGATGGGTTTGGGGCGCGGTGGCCTCCTGCCTGGCACCAGGTGGGAGGAGGCACATCTCCCCTCGCAGCCGGGGATGTCCCCCAGGGAGAGACACAGGATGGAAAACACTCTTCGGGGGTAACTTCACCCCTGCATCAGCACTGATACAAACCCACGTGTTAAACTGGAATATCAGACTCTTTAATCCCATACTGAGAGCACCACTGAAGTGGATTAGAGCCAGACATTTAATTACCATAGCAAAGTTTTTATTTGTTTTTTAGGTATGGGCTGGGAGCGGGAGGTTCACGCGAGCACAGAGAAAACGGATGGTTGGCAACTCCCATCTGTGCAGTCCTACAAATCACCCGTGATTCACAGTTATATAAAGCTTCTTATATAGTAAACAATCTTGTTAATAAAAGCAGAAGTACAAGGTCCAATGTAATCCAGCGAGTGTGACTAACTGGATTTATAGGCTCCCTCCCAGTGCAGAAGCAGAAAGATTCCTCAGATCTTACAGGAACTAATTTTTGCAAAGATCCTCAGCCGTGATTGCTCCCCCTCCCCCAGAGAAGGGGCATTGGCATGGAAATAGGTTAGCGTGGTTTTTTTTTTTTTTTTTTTTTTTTTTTTTTTTTTTTTTTCGTTTGCTTTCCCAAGGTCACAATTTGAACAGCCCACACTGGCACTAACCACTTTTCCCCTACGTGGGCTTTGCATCCGCGGAGGCGGGTCCGTAGCCCATCTCCCCGCAAAGCCACACTGGGGAAAGCCCAGCTCGTGCGGGGCTGTTGGCAGACCACCACTGCTGCCCTCCTCCCTCCTGCGGCCCTTCCTCCTGGAACCTCCGGCCACCTTGGGGACAGCGGTTGGTTTGCTCCAGAAGCGATGCTTCCCACCCCGTGCTGGTCCTGCCGCTGCGGATGACTCCCCACCTTGGCTCCATCCCTGATGGACCCCCCACTGCACCACCAGCCTCGGTGCTTCCTTGCTGGCTCAGTGTCAGGACAGAAAGCTCTTTTTCCTTTGAATAAAGTGGTGACTGTGGAGTGGCCACCACCTCCCAGGGTGCTTTTGCAGAGATGAATGTGTTCCCGTGATCCGTGGCAATTCACATCTTCCCTGTAGCCGGAGCTTTTCCAGCTTTCCATCTGCGGGTTCGGGGCGTGATGAGTTGGGTCCTCGCATTCCCGTGATGGTTTTGTTCGTGCCGTTTGTCACCCCTGGAAAGGGATCAGTGAGATTTGGTGTGAGGTCTGGAGAGAGGAGTGGGCTTTGGGGCGGGCTGCTGAGAAGGAGGCTTTGAGAACAGCCAATATTTATAGAATATTACAGCAATGGCATTTGCAGATAATTTTGGATATTAAGGGAAAACAGCAGTGTTTGCTTTCCCAGCCACACAAGGTATTTGTGCTGACAGCCTTCCCTGCGAAGGCAGCACCGTTCCCATCACTCCCCTAAAACCTCTCACGACTTTTTGTTATTCTCAGAGACAGCAAGTGGGAGAGTTTTATCCTTCCAGAGGCAGCGCCAGCCTCAGTGCTGCCTTCAGCATTCCCAAACAGGGAGCCCCATTCGGTGCCTGCCCCGGGCGGTGGCACAGCCCCGTCTCGGTGGCGAGCCCCCGGCTCTGCCCTCAGCCGTGCCGCCTGCCCCCCCTCGGCCCCTCGCTCGGGCTGTGCCGCTCTGCAGAGGAGCAGAGAGTAAGTGGAAACAATCAAATTAATTTAAGCACCTGCCAGACCTCCGCCTTCACTCAAGTGGAATAAAATTTTATAATTACACGAGTGTGCTTTAATTATATATTGGAAGAACCAGAGGTTCAGCTTTGGCGTTGACAAGGAGGGACCTGTTAATTGGCTTATTTTCTCGCCCAGTGCCTGGCGGCTGCGCTGGGGTGGCACTGCCAACGCGCGCGCCTGCAGGTGGTGGCACCCGCCGGCACGGGAGGCGGCAGGCAGCATCCCGGTGGGACCGGGCGCCCTCCCCGGGGAACGCCGCTCCGCTCTATTTTCCCTGGCCCTACCAGTGTCGATTAAACCGTCGTAAGCTGAGGTGCCATATGCCATCTTTTCCTACAGCCTTTTTAAAGTGCGAAGAAAGAGACAACTGTGAGAGATGGCATTTCCACTCTCGGTACCGCAACATATGCTTTTCGTGAATGAACTCAGCCTATTATAATGCAGGCAACAGGTAGCGTGACATATTGCTGGGCTATTCTGGAGACTTGGAAAGTAGAAGTGATGGCCTCTGAGCCGGCCCTTGTAAGGACGCTGCCTTCCCGGCGCGTGTTCAGGCTGGGTCCTGCTGGGGAGAACACCGGCACCCCGGCTCCGGCCAGCCCCCGGCCGCAGTGCCCCCACGGCTGCGGGGTGTTCGGGCTGCTCGGTGCTTGCAGCGGCTGCTACCAGTGTAACCTAGAATACTGCAAATGCAGAAACGCAGCTTAGCTCACCAGCACAAACCATCTTTCCAGCTCATTTGGCTGCGATACCTCTTCAGACCGCTAATGTACGGGATCCAGCCGCTCACTGCGGGCTCCCCGCTCGCCTAATTTCCCATTTCTCTCTTTCCTTTCTTTAAAATTCTGTTTAACGCTCCCTGGGCTCGGGAGCCACCGCAGCATCCCCAAGAGCGGCCGCTCGGGCCGGCTGCCTTATGTAAGCGAGGGAGGGACCTCGCAAAACTTCCTCCGTTCTGGGGCTTAATTAATTAAAAGCCAGTTTTATGGTGCATGTGCTAATTATAACTTTTTAGCCCAGAGGATCAAAATGAACTTGTTGCTTATAATTCTATAAATCAAATCTGCTGCAATTAGTTTGGATGCTCAGAAATTTTCAAAATAATTCATATATATAAATGTGCTTTGCTGAGATGATTTTTTCTCACTTGAACTTTTTTGGTACGCTTATGTGCAAAGGAAAGTGCCTGAGGATATGTTTCTTGCAAAAAGTAGGGATGCTGATTCTTGAAACTATTATGCTGGTGAACAGTAATAATTATCCATGTTTTTTTAACACCGCAGTGTAAGATATCCCAGGCAACTGAGCATTGCAGAAGGGGAAACCGCCCAGGGGAAACACCGAGCCATTTTCTCTGGTGAGAACGGCAGTGATTTCCCATCGGGGCGAGCTCTTGAGGCTTTAATTTGTTGTTTTCCTTTAGAAGTACATAGGCTGCCAAAAATACAGACCCCGTCTGTGATTGAAGGGGAAAGGGTGGGAAAAGCAAGAGGCCGTTAGTCCTTTGTTAACGACCTGCAGGTACTTTCCCTCTCAGGCAGCTCGAGGGATCCATGGCAGCAATAAAGATGATTTCAGCGTTTGGCCACAGCACTTCCTGAGCGACACACAGGACTCGGGGAGGTTTGAAGTGCTGGCTGGCAAAAGGGAGGCACGGCTGGTGCGGGACGGGCGAGGACCACGGTGCCGAGTGCCCACGGCTCAGGTCTGCGGGGATGCAGCGTGGTCCGACCAGGCGCTGTGCTCTCGGTTCTCCCTCTCTCCATGGCTGGAGGCGTTCGCTGTTGTCTGTGACAGCGATGACGGAGCCACCGGCCAGGAGGGCTGCTGCCCTCCCGTTTGCGGTGCCTTGTGTCTTTGCCGGCGTGGGTTTGGGTGCGGGTGGATCACAGCCCTTTGATGCAGAGATCCTGTTGTCGGAGCGGGCGGTCCCTTCGCCGTAAGACAGTGACGATTCGAAATGACATCCGCATCCCTCCTGGCATGTACGCTACGAATGGCAATACTTCTGTGTTATAATGAAGCCAATTAGCACCGCAGCTCTGCCGGCACGGGAGCCCCGGGAAGGCGTGCTGGACGAGGATGCCTGCACATCCCGGGAGCAACCTGCCGGGCACAAGCCCCCGGTCCCAGCATCTCCCTTCCACGCTGGCACGCTGCTGCCACAGGCCGCGAACTGCAGGGCCGCGGGGAACCGGAGGGATCTTGCGAGGCAGCGGTGCGTCGCCTGCCCTGGCTGTGGGTAAGTCACAGCCCCTGTGGCACGTGCCCCGGCAAAAGCACCAACCTGCCCCGGGTGTGTCGAAAGAGCCATTCGTGGCCTCTGTATGGCTTACTTTGGACGGACCAGGGAATCTGAAAGGGGAAAAAAAAGTTTGGAGTGGAAAAGGGCAATGCTGAATTTATTCTAGAGAGTGGAGCTGAGTCTCCCGAGTACAAGCAGCAGCTGTTTTTCCTGAACGCACGGTGGAAGACTGGGGCAAAATCTCCCAGGAGTTTTCAATTTTCTGTCCAGTGATTTCAGTGCGGTTTCCATCCCAACGCACGAGGCGCAGCGGCGGGAGGCTGCGTGCCTGCTGATGCGGGGAGCTGCCGGCAGCACTGGCTTTCCTGGCTGCGCCCCGGCGGCACTGCCATCCCTGGCAGCTCCTTTCCCAGAGCGTGGATTGCACCTTTCGGCTCTGTCCGGAGGCAGCCTGGCAAGCAAAGGATGAGGAAATGTTTCCCACCGAACAGCAGCCCCCCGAGCTCCCCACCACCCACCGTGCCAAGGTGGTGGCAACCAGCTGGGTGGCCTGGGGACACCTTGCACCGACAGCCCTTACTCTTTCAAAATTACTTATTTTGATAAAACAGAATGCTCTGGGGGAGAGAAAGGCTGTCTGGCCCTTTTCAGGCTGGAGTAAACCAAACACTGTTTTTGGCTTTTGCCCAGTGACTTAGGGATGCCCCGGTTGGTTTTACCGTGCATCCTGAGCCTTTGGACGAAAACCGAGTACAAAGTGCTGCAATGGGTCATGCTGGCCATCGATGGGCAAGCGCCTGAAGCTGGGCACCGAGTCCCAAATGCCACCCGCAGCAAGCCGGGGAGGGCGTTTCACATGCTGCCAGTTTTTTATTCTGCGCTTCCAGGAGTACCTGCAACGAGCTGCTTGTTCCACCTCCACTGGGGAAGACGATATTTTTGCTTCAGTTCATTATAAATAAGCATCCAGGGAAATATTAAGTCAGGCATTAAATTCCAGCTACTTACGGGATTGACACAGGAGTACATCATCTTAGTCTGAGAGGTAAGGCGACAGAAGCTTATGTAAATGCAGCGGCTTACGCGTGGCTCTGGCTCCCGGCTCTGTGCCCGTGCTCCCTGAGCCCCTGGACGGGGACGCGGGGGGTGGCAGCCCACCCCTCCCGGGACCAGCCCAGCGGGCTCAGCCGCTCCGCGCTGCGGGCAGCAGCGGTGTCGGGGGACGGAACACGAGTTGGGGTCTGCCCGGTCCTGCCGATGGACGGAGGGCGGAGGTTTGGGTCACGCTGCTCAACCCCCTCTTTAAACACGTGCTGCCTTGCTTGTTGTGCACGAGGAGTTTGCATTCAAAGAGGGGAAACCCAGTAAATCTTGTTGAAAAGGTTACAATCTGTTAATAAGTAAATTGCTCATTTAATTATCTTAATTATGGTTTCGCTGAGCTAATGTTATTGCCAATATAAAAGGGGGGGAAAAGGAGAAAAGAAAAAAAAATCTCCTGGATTAGCAAAGCCTCGATTACAGGCAAGTGAGTAACGTGTTTCTTTTTAAAGCCTCGATTACTCTCCGTTGCACTTGACGGGCGCAGGCTGAAAGGAGCGGGACGGGAGGAAGGTCGGGCTGTTTCCCACACTGTGGTTAGTGCTGGTAACGGCCTCACCGCTGCGGGCTCCGGGCACGGCACCGGCTGGTTTTGCACTTGGCTTTTCACTGGCACGACTGTTATGGTTTGAGGAACCCACAACAATTTATTGTCGTTTAGACAATTATTCTCTCACCCAATGACCCGTCCTCACCCAGGAAGGGGAGCTGCAGTAAAACAAGGAAACCCAGGGGTTGGAATATAAACAGATTTAATAGAATAAGACTAAATAATTAACATTAATAATACTAAGGAACCGATATTGATCCCAATTCAAATATAAAACACAGAAAGATTATCCTCAGCCCATTCTATCCGCAGGAAGCCGTGCACTCCCGGCAGGGGACAGCCAATGTGGGACACTGTGAGCGCTGCGGCTTCGGCAGGAAGGGAAGGGCTCAGGGCTCCGGCATTGGGGCAAGAAGTTCTCAGCATCGCAGCCATCACAGAAGAGAAGAGAACTCCTCAGCAAACTTTCTAATTTCTATGGAATGTGCCGTTCACAGTATGAAATAACCCTGTTGGCCAGCTGGGGTCAAGTGCCCGGGTCTCGCTCCTCCTCAGCCCTGCACCTGGCGAGTTCGAAAACACCGAGACCTTGAAACCCACCCACCATATGAAACCCACCCACCATAGCTGGCTAGAAAGTAAATATATTCACAACTTCAGACACGAGAGTCTTCTAAAAGTGCGGTTTTTCCAGGCATTAGAAGAGAAATCAGTCCTGTGTCCCTCAAACTAGGACAACGACATTCCACATCTTTGAAAAACGAAGCAAATGCACTAACGATGGCTGGAGCCAAGGAGTGACTGACTGCCATGCCTCGGCACCTTTCACCGATGTGGTTACATACGCTCTTTAATTTCTCCATGATACGGTAAACTGATGCTGTGCCACTACCAAACACTGTTCACGGTGCCTGGCGTGCAGCATGGGTGCTTGCCGGTGGACGGAGACGTTGCCAGTTGCCTCTGCAGATTCTCGGCTGTGATTAGACCCACGTTTCCTCCTCCCTCAGCCGAGGACTTGTTGTCGGCGGCGCTCTAGCAGGAGATGCTCTCTTGGGACAGCATCCACTCGGCGCGGCCGAACACCCACAGCTCCGTCCTCCAGCCTTCTACCCCGTGCAACAGTCTCTGCGGGAAGATGCGACTCTTTTGGTTGCTGAAGCACGTTACGACTCCGCAGCGGTTGGGATCAAAATAACGGCCAGGTTTTCCAGGTGCGCACGTGTCAGCTTCCATCAGCATGAGGTGAACCGTGCAGGGCACGGCCCCCATTCAGCCGGCTGCTGGCAGCCCTTGCAGAGCCCACGGTAAAGCCGCCACCGAACAGTGATGTGTTTAAGCATATGCTTAAACATTGTGCTAATTAGGGCTCGTGAGAACATGTGCGGTAATTACATTTTTTTGCCATTGAAACCACAGCTACTATTATTGTATAAATAGACAGAGCAAAAGCAAATATGTTTGTTTCTACCTTACCTTGTGCGTTACAGAAAGAAACACCAGCTGCCTTAAAAAGCACATTTATTATTCACTCAGAACACACTTTAAAAAAACAGGAATAAATAGCAAAGTCAAAATATTTGGTTTCCACAGCAAGCCGAGGCTGCCGTAGGACATCTCACGGCACGGAAGCTGAGGAGCCACGCACCGCAGAGCCGTGGAGGAGAATGAAGGGAAGAAAACTTTGAGATCAACGTGTATCGCATGCGTATGGAGATGGCATGTATGGTAATTACGGGCATTTTGTCTGAGCGCGTTTAGGCATTTTCTCCTATCAAACTGGGTCCGTTTTCAGTTTAAATGATGATAATGGGTTCTGAAGAACAAGTTATGGGCAGCGGGAAAAGCACGAAAATAATAGATAAATAATAATAGATAAATCGTAAGTGCTGCGATGGGTGGTCCCAGCAGCAGGGGACCAAGTCTCGGCGCCGTTTTGAAGCAGCAAGCCGATCTCCGCAACCCGCTCGCCAGCCCAAAGTTGGCCAAACTTTCATGCTCTTCAGAGGCCAATTAGCCGGGATGGGAGGTTTGGAGCAGCCGACGGGCACCGTCGGAGAGCCGAGGCGTGCGCAGTTCCCACCGCCCACCTTTCGCATGCTGGGAGGCCAAATAATCCAGTTTTCCCCAGCCCCAGACAGAACAAGCACATCATAAATATTCATCTGCTCAAATGAAAGCATTAGCCCTTGTTTCCTCGAGTGGAACTAACTGAAAATTGATGATAGTTTTCTGAAAAATGCAAGATTATGTACACAGAAGCAATTATATATAAACTTATCAATTATTTAACAGCTTGTTAATGAGCAAGTTTCAGTCTCGTCGCTCGGGCCGTCCCGCCCGTTTGCTGCTGCAGGCAGCCGGGCACGGGGAGCTGGGGGACCGAGATGCATTTCATGTCCTGAGCGATGACCTGTGGATGCCGAGCGCCGGGAGGGGATGGGGGAGAGGCCGGCTGTGGGGCCAGGATCCAGCGGCGCAGCAGACCTCTTCATCTCCAGCTCCAGATGCCTGCTCACAGCCTGGAAGCATTAGCTGTATTATACGCTCTTGAAATTCTCATTAAACATGTATAAATGGAAATAATTTGATTTTCTAATGCAAGCGAACAATTTGCATTGATAGAAAATGCATGTTCCTTGAGCAGTGCTGGTGTGCCGGAGCAGCCAGCCCCCCCCTTCAAGCCTTCTGGAAATGGAGTTTCTCCCTTTTATTGGAATTCCCAGACATCCCGAGCTCTGTGATGTGCTATCAGCGTTAACTCTTTGAAGCTGTTAGGTGTGGGAGGTCTCGGTGAGGTCCTGCTGTATCACAGGCACGCCGCAGTCACTTTGGAGGAGACAGGAATGATAAAGTTTATCTCAATACCTGTTGTGGTGCTGCTTTCAGAAACGTTTTTTACATTATTATGACCCGTGCCAGAATTGAGATATGTGCCTGTGAATCGGCGCACGGCACGTGGGGACTTGGGGCAAATGAAATCCAGCAAGCCAGTTTCCTTGGGCTTGGTGGAAGATTTGTGCACAATAAAAGTAAAAACTAATAAACACTTGCAAATGCAAATAAGGGCAGGTGTGTTACTTACAGTAAGCAGATTATGTGCGTTACTTACAAATAAATTACTTATGTGTTAGTGGACATGGACAGCAAAATATTCCATGTAATTGTATACGTGGATTCCTTTACACGTAGAAACGCCCCAGCCCGCGTCGTGCCGCAGCCTGAAGGACGAGGGATCCCAGCTGGGGAGCGGGATGAGCCGGCGCCGGGGCAGGGGGTGGGTGGGCGCAGCACTGGCTGGGGAAATTAAACCCAGCTGCAGAGGAAACTGCTTTGATGGCAGAGGGTGAAGCTATAAATTACCTCATCAGAGGGCAAGTTGCCTCTCAGCAGTTTCTCAGCCTCTTTCTCTCTCTCTGTGTCGTTCCAGAGCAGAAAAGCCGTGCTCTTTCTCTCAAAGCAAAACCTACCAGCCCAGCAAGAGCTCTGTTTCCCTCTGGTTCTGCCTTGAATCGGCATCAGAGGAGAAAGGCAGGAATCTCTCCCAAAGCGAGCGATAACAGGATGGCCTTCGGGGTTCCTCCTCCGGGGAAACCGTGTCCTTTCTCCATGGCAGAACGGCACCAGCTTTTCCTGTTGCACGTGCTGCTTGGCCCAACGACGGGGACGTCGCAGCTGGCGAGGACGTCGCTGCCCAGCCCAGGCTGGTGTCCGGGCTGCTCCCTCAGGAAGGCAGCTTGGGAAAAGGCAGGAGCAGGTCAGGAACCAGCAGAAATGGTGAGCAAAGGACGAAATGGCGGGCAGTGGCATGGTGGCCGGGCAGGGGCGTGGTGGCCGGGCAGCGGCATGGTGACCGGACACGCACTCGCGTCTCTGTGGGGTTTGGCTGATGCTCTGTTGCAGAGAGGCCAGGCAAGACCGTCTCTGCAAGGCTGCCCCTTGCAAGGCACTGATCCATTAGTCTGCACTTTAATTCTCTTTCCTCTTCAGATGAGAGGACATTTTAAAATTAAATGTAATCTAGATTATTCAAATTTAATATAATCTGCATCCAGGTTTCAGAACCAGGCTGCCAGCAACGTTATTTTCCTCATGAGCTAATTTGCTTATTCCTAACGGAAGAGATGCAAGCTCTACTTAATAGAAGTCTGCAGACACTGTGTTTTAATTTCGGCAAACAGGAAAGCTGTCGGGCTGTAATGTGAGCAATGGAAAAATCATTAGGAACGTTACTAGAGAGACATAAATCCCAGTAGGACAAATGGGGACAGATAGGCAGGGTTCCTGATGTCCCAGTGAGCATTACTGGGGAAACGGGATTCCATGTCAGTCGGGAAAACGCGTTCCTGTTACTTTATTGATCGTTATGAACACGGCAAGCAGAGCGGGTGTGACTTCTTTGCATTTTAAACATTAAAACCTGCTGCGGTGTCTCGCTGGGCCCCGGCCGGGCAGGGACCCTCCGCGGGCAGCTGCCCGCAGCCTGGCAGGGCGATTTCCACCGGCAGGCTTTTTCTCCCAAACCTTCACGGTTAAAAAGTTCTTTTAGAAGCTGCGAGCAGAAGCTGTTGGCAGCAGGTATTTAGATGTCTCGGTGGAAAGACTTCCTGCAGAAGATGTGTAGGCTTAGGGGGGGGAGAAGAAAGAAGTCCTATTACATTTTTGAATACATATCGCTGATGAAGAGTTTCATTGCATTATTCATCCTGGAAACTGTGTAAACCAAGAAAGTTAAAAAGAGGGAAATTGGCGCTGTAAGCCGAGGTGTTTTAACATGCAAATGATGGCTTTTATTCCTCGTGATAGAACTGCTAGATTTTTAATTTTACACTCTATGTGCTCGGTTCGCTGTCTGTGCAGACACGGCAGTCCTACAGCTCTGACTGGGGTCTCCCCTATTTCCACTGCTGTCGAGCAGCTCTCAGATATGTGATAATTTAATCAACCTGCCCTATTCTGCCATGTCTGTTGGAGCAGGGGAAAAAGATCCAGACATCCAGGGAGTCACTTCTTCGCCTGAGCACATACACAAGTCACAGAACAGCAATTTCCCCACCTGGAGATCTCATCGTGGGTTTTTAAATTATACATCACTTTCATAGACACATGTCAACCACTCGGGGTAAAGAATAAAGCAGTCTGTTAGATGGACGGTGTCCGGCCACGTCCGAGCTGACCCTGCCTGCGTGGCTTTCGGGTGCCGAAACTCCGGGGGAAGCTGGAAGCCAGGTCTCGCAGCCCGTGCTCGCTGGAGGCACTGTGTATCCTTACCTTTGAAAGCCGCCTGGAAAACCAAGGTGCTCGCACAAGGGCAAAGGGATTTCAGAAGTTTAAAGGTAAGCTTTGACCCCGCCGCTTGTCAATGTGACGCTTCGTAACTCTAAAAATAGACCATCTCCAGCGGAGGAGAGATATTTTTGGAAAAGCTAGTTACTGCAGCCAAACTCGCGTCGTTACTGCAGCCCCTGCTCGGAGCCATTCTGTAATTTCCTTCTGCACGTAAATTTTATGGAGTGCCAAGAAAGAGCTGGTGCGTGCCCTTGCGAAGCGGCACCCCTGGACGAAGGCAGCCCCCTCCTGCCCAGCTCTCCGGGAAGGTCTCATCCCCCTCCTGCAGAGGTGGGGCTGGGGGCTGTATCCAGCTTGACGTGGCGTACGGCCTGTTTGCAAGTCTTAACCAACCCCTGGACCCTAAAGTGGGGCTGGGGACATCAAACCTGGCCAAACATCCCCCTGCGCCTCTGCCCGAGGGCTCGGAGAGCTGGGGAGACTCACGTGGAGGTGGGGGCACGGGGGGTCGCAGGGTGCCGCCAAGGGAAGGGGAGGGATGCGAAACGCCGTCTCCCCCTCCCAGCCGTCCCCACGCGGAGGTGGGGGGTGCCGGTGATCTAGAAGCAAACTAACGAGCTGCTTGCAATCAGGTGGTAGGGCCGGGAAGTGGTGGGAGCCCCAAGAGATGCAATTAGTCATCACTTTACTCAAGGCGCTATAGCGAAGCCTGATTTGAACCATTAGAAAATCCGAACCCGTGGGTCGTGCACGTGCCTTGTAATGAACCGAAGGGAATGCCCCCGGCAGTTTATTTACCAAAATCACTGCTCAAAACATGCTTTGAGAGGGACTCTAAGTATAAGGAAGTGGGTAGAAATTATGAACTCCAGCTAGAAATCCACTTAGAGAGAGCGGGCACGTGAGGTGTTATTTTTCTTCCAAATGAAAAAAGAAAAATATACTCTTTTTGCTCTCGGCTCCCAGCAGACAGCTCATGCCAGCTCTGCCACGTCTCCCTGATAATGATGGAAACTGCCACAGATATCTCTTACAAGCACTGAAATTAATACCGTTCTTCATCGGAAGTGGCACATCCAACTACTCCCCAAAAGGTGAACATTAATATTCTGATTTTCAGTTGTTAGACCCGTGCTCTGGCCTCAGAGCTGCAGAGATGGGGGAACGAGGGAGGAACGTGCCGCTCTGCAGTTTGGGTACCCCAGCTCCATCCCCGCAGCATCGGTGGAGGGAAACACCTCTGGTGAGGCCTGATCCTGTTCAAAAGGTTGTGCCGTGACAGCTCCCGCATCAGATCGCTGTCTCGGGGTGTTTTCAGTGCACGAAAATAAATCTTCACGGATGCAGCCTCATTATCTATGTGGCATTTAAGCGTAATTTATGCCCGACATCTTGCCGCTTCTCTGGTAGAAAATTGCATTGTTGGTTCCCCGGCTCTCAGCTTCTGCGGCAACTGTGTCAGAAATATTGAAATAAATCGATCCGACTTGAGTTCCCTGTGCATTTTTATTGCCGATTTATCAACGCGAGCAAGGCACTAAACAAGTTATGTTGGCAGGAGGAGGAGGAAGGTGAGGACGTGGTGGCCTGGCTGCCCGCGCCATCGTTAAAAAGAGGTTTGGGCATCTCGGCAATCGCCACTGCCCACGCTGGGGATCCGGCTGAACTCTCTGTACCTCGAGTTTTCCTTCTTTTCTTTTTTTAATCGCATCCTAATTGTGGAACTGGCAAAAGCTTTAAAAAAAGAAAACAAACAAACAAAATTAATGAGCAGCGTCAGGGGAGGAAAAAAGCATTTTCTGGCCGGAGTCCTTGGCATGGGTAGGAAATAGCTGCTCCTCTTGGAGAGAGTTTCGTCTGCTGTGAGCTGCCAGCTGAGGAAGTCAAGTGAAAACCAAGTGCCTGGAAGCCGAGTTTGCTGCAGCCTCCCTCTGCTTCGCTCGTTTAGTGCCTCAGCCCCAGCAGCGGGTACCGGGACGTTCATTCCCAGACTAAATTGCTTTTGGAGCTCCGACTCGTTTGTCAGCGAGAGAGAAAACATGCTGTCATTTGGACTAACAGCCTTTACAGCTCTTCTCCCGGTTGGTTGTGCTCCCATCGAGGAGGCGCGCGGCGGGCACCCACAGCCCAGGGCCAGCGCCGTCCCCGTCACGAGCACCGCTCGGGCTCTGCGGTGGAGGAGCCGTTAGCATCTTACTGATTAAACCTTCCCGTAAAGACCCAGGCTGGCATCTGGCCCCATGAGTTCTAGTGGGGCTGACCATTCCCAGGCCCCCGGGCAGCAGTTCCAGGAATCCCCTGGAGCATCCCACGGGAGCAGCCTGGGCTCCCTTCCTGCTCCTTGGCAGCCGCACTGCCCGGAGCTCTTTGGTGCTGATGTTTGCCAGCGTGGAGAGAAGGGCTCCTGGTGCTGGCATCTGCACAAGAGGCTGACACAGATGAAGCCACAAACTCTTGCGGGAGAAGTTTCACACGTCTGGGAAACGTTGGAGTCTGCATCAAACCTTGGAGCTTTCCAGTTCCTCTGGGAGACCGGCTTCACTCACCGGCTCTGCTCAAAACAAACCTCGCCAGGTGCTCGCACAAACTGGGAGGCTGTCTGGTACAGACTATGAGCAAAGTAAGAGTTGGTAAACCTCCAGCAGTTGTTTATATCCACAGCTCCTGTTTATAGACGGCATTGGGTACCTGCTCAGTATAAACCTCCTCCACTCGCCTATCCCCTTGTACAATTTGAGGGTCAGGTTTTTTACCCTTGTGCTTGATTCTTTCTGGCCAGTGTATATTTTTGGGGTTTAATTTTTTTTTGCTCGTTCTCACTTTGGGTTTTTTTGGCTGGTTGGCCTCTCCTGCCTGTGGGGAACTGGTCCATCCACGAGCCCAGTCTTGCCTTGCCTTTGAGCGTCAGACGACAGCGCAGACAGCCACGCTGCTTGGCCGCAGCCAAGGATGTACGTGACTGCATATGAGTAAAATGCTGATGCTAGCGGGTATTGCTGGAGTTCCCGGAGTCATTTTCCATGGCTTTAAGCCTTTCATTGTGAAGGTTGTTGCTACCACGGACTACTTCTGCAGCCAGTGCTCCCTTACCCACGGCAGCGTTGCCTCTCATCCCAAGCGCCAAGCAGCAAACGTTTTCCTTGTAGGCTGCATGGAAAAACTCGTTACAGGGGAAAGATTCATAAAACCTTACCTTCATCCTCAAGGTCTGCTTCACAAGGTAGTAGGAGATAACTCACTGATTTTCACTAAGTCTGCCATATATTGGCCTGTGAAAGTCCTTGCTCCATCCAGAGTGCTCCTCACGCACTTGTGCTCTTCCTCTCTTTCTCCAGGAGCCATCCCAGCTCTCTCTAGAGAAAGCAGCAGGTCGTTTCTAGTCTGCGGGGAAGCGATGCTAGCTTGCTTTTTTAGCAACGCTCCTTTTTGCTAGAACTTTCGGTTTTGCCCCAAAGTTTTGGGTAGGAAGAAGAACATAGTTTTCTTGCTTTGGTATGAAGTTAGGAAGCCAAATGGAGACATTTAATGCCTCACAGGGATTATTAGAAACAAAAAAGCATTGGAAAGAAAGCATGCCATAAATCCAAGCCTTTCTGTAAGCTCTAAATCTGTTACACGTTAGACCGTAGTCTTCTAAAACAAAAGTGACTGCACCAAATAGACACTGTTATTGTTTAAATATTTCTGCTGGGAAATGCTGCATGAAGAGAAGACACAATAGCTGCCCTGACGCAGGATTTATTAGAGCGAGTTGGCACCAGTCTATTTGTAGGGAGCAGAATATGCTTGTAGAGATTATACCAGATTTACAATGATTAATAATGGATTGGACATGGCAGACTTCAAAGGGCTTGGCTCCCTCGCAGTTTGGTGGTAGGTTGAGTTGAAATAAAATTGCAGATTTGCTCCGCCGCTTCAAACAAGTTTGGGTTTTTTCCCTTGGAGAGCGAGGCTTTTGACCAGAGAGCATCAGCGCAGCCCCGCTCCTCGTGCCCTCGCCCCCACTTGGCTTCGCGCAAGCAGCACGGCCGAGGCGGCAGCAGGCTGAGGTTGCCACCCAGCTGGGCACGGTTCCCTGCGGAGACCTGCTCGGCACCGTGGCCGAACCCACCTCCTGCAGCCCGGGAGTTGCCCCACTCCCGCAGAGCTGCCGCATCGGCCCAGAGCCACCCGAGGCCCCCGACCCCACGGCTGCTGGGGAGGGCGAAGCCCTTAATTACGGGAAGGGTTCTTCTGGGCGACGGAACGGGGAGCTCACCTACCAGGAGGATGAGCGGGGATTTTGTCATCAGTCTGAGGGATTAAGCGAGCCGGGAAATGTAGGACATCCCTCTCGCTCACAATGTCGTCTGTGCACACACAGACCTCGAGCTATTTTTAAAGACCTTCAGCGTACACGGTGGCTGTAACTTTTAGTATTAAACACTTGGAATCCGCTCCTTGCAGCAGGAGCTCCCTCTCCCACTTCGTCTGGAGGCTGCCGACCATGCTGAGGACAGCATGACAAACAAAGATCAAGACTTTTGAAATTAATAATAGTGTTATTAATTATGCATTATTACAAATATGCTCTCGTTTGATCTTTGTCAGGCAATTTAGCGGTGTCCCGCACGCAGCTGCAGTTGCACTCTGCCCAACGGCACCGCTTCTCTCTCCCCGTCTGCTCGAGCACTCGGATGTACGCCCGTGCCTCCTAATATAAGATCGCTCAGATGAGCCAGGAAAGGGCCAGGGCAGGCGTGAGTTGCCGAGGAGCCTCAGTCGAATGTATTTCGTAAGTGATAAACGCTTTGGCATTAATCAAGCGTTATTGTGCGTTATAGTTGGGAGGCATCTCCAGCTAATGAAGACGTTTCCCCTTTATCTGCCTTTATCTGGGCGCCTGGAAGAGCTGCGGAGGAGCTCTCATCCTGCTCCAGGCAGAGCTGATGGGATTTGCACCAGTCCCAGTTGCCATGGAGAAAGTGTTAGATGGCTTTAATACATCTCTGTGAATTTCTCCCCGGAGTTTTCCCGTGACAAGCTGGACTGGAGGTAGTGTATAAGAAGCTATAATCTTCCAACTCTATGAAAAAATGATTGATGGAGCGTGAGGGGCGTAAACGGCTTACCGGGGCTCTGGCAGCACGTGGCGCAGCATGGCGGGGACCGGCCGGGGTCCCCAGGGTCTCCCCCGAGGGATGCGCCCCTCGACTGGGGCTGCACCGCGCAGCCCCGAACTGCTCTGCCATCCAAATCTGCGTGTCACCCTTGCCCCACGCCTCTCGGGGGTCACCCTGACATCCCCCCCTGGACCTTTGCTGTGCCCCTTGCACGCGGGGTGGGATGGGGACGGTGCCATCAGGCAGCCCCGTGCCGAGCTGCGCCCACGCCCCCCTTCCTCATCGTCAGTCCAGCCGTGTCTCTCATTACCTCTGCTTCTGTTAACAGAGCCGAGCCCCCCACCTTCTCATTAACATGCAGTCGCCAGGAATTAAAGGAAAGGAAATTAAACCGCTATTTGTTTTCGCATCAATGTATTCCCATTTAAAAATCCTAATGTTTACATTTGCCTGTTTGCTTTTTAAGTTGATGAAAATATGAATGATTCATAAAAACAAAGGAAAAAATAATTTGCAGCTCAGCGTGCCAAGAAGCAAGTCATTCACCTGCCCGGGTAGCCCGAGCTTTCATTTCGGGTTTTTTCCCCCTAGATTCATAGTCTGCTCTGCCATCAACCTAAAAGATTATTGGACACAGACCATGATGGAGTCAAGCAAACCTGAGCTGGATGTTTTCAACGAGAAAGGAGACGGCAGGAAAATTAGGAGGAGTGGAGAGAGAAGGGCTGGCTGTCAGAACCTGCGGCGGTTTCTGGAGCCTGCGGGAAGGAGACCCGGGCCGGTGGGTCTGGGAGCTGGCCCTGGGGCCAGCGGGGGAGCTGGCAGTCGTTTCATCAGTGCCACCTCCTTCCTCTTCCTTTTTGCCTTTTTATTTTGTTATTTTTATCCCCCACGCATCCCCAGTGGTACTTGTGGCTGCTTTAGATTCTCTAAACATTTTCTCTTCAGCAGCTCATGGGCTTTGAAATATGAAGTCCATCAATCACCGGTTAATGTCACCTCCGCAGCGGTTTCTGCTCCCGGGCAGCCTCCGCCGGGGCCGGGCATGGCACCACCAGGGGCCGAATTTGGTGAGCGGCTGCTGCCGTAGCCAAAAATCAGGTTACCTAGCTTCTTGTTCTCTTCTTCCTTTGTTTTCCAGTGGTTTTGGTGAAATCCCCTGCAAATCCAGCTGCTCCACTGGAGGCTGCCCGAGCGCTCGGCTCGGAGGATGATTCCCATGGAGTGCTGCGGGGAGGAGAGGTTGCACGGCAAAGCGTGTGCTTCAGCTGATGTGCCGGGGTTAAAATGTAATTAATTAGCAAGTTTATGGTGTTTTCCCATCTGAAATTAAAAACAAAAATTATGCAGAACATACAAGGTAATTAGGAAGCAGCAAGCTACAACACACCTTTAAACGAGAGCTCTAAAAAGCATGATGTTCGGCAGCAGATTTTTAATGTAACAGCTAATAAAGGCTCATACCCTCAGTCGCATTCCTGGGAGCGTTCATCACGCTTCGCCCTTCCCTTATGGATCCAGGTAGGGCCCTAGCAACACCCCAAATTTTAATATTCTCAGTGCTTATCCACGATCAGATTTCCCATTTTAAATCTATTAGCCAAGATGAGAAAATTGGTTCATATTTTATGGGCCTAGTTTAATTTTTTTTTCTCTTGCATTTACAGCTGGCCCCTAGTGTTTCATCCACCCCCTAATGATTTAGCTGTGCAAGATGTTCCACCAATTTATTAGAGTGGAGTGCGTGGAGCAGGTCATGCATATTAAACATGAAGTTTTTACTACAGTTGGTTCAACAGTCTGAAAGGAAAACTTTTTTTTTTCTCTCTTTTTTTTTTTTTGCTGTGTACCAGCTGCTGCTTTCGGCAGGGCAGTCGCTCAGCCTGGCGTCCGGCGATGCTGATGCGCTTCCCAGGGGAGCGATGCTTGGCAGGCAAAGGGCATCCCCTCCCTGCCCGCTGCGGGAAACCAACTGTGCTGTGCGAGCCGAGGTGACGAGGTCTGTGTAGACTTCACTGTCACCTTTCGGGAGATGAGGCGACTGTTGATCCGTACATCTCTCTTTCAGCACTAAATCAAAGCTGGAAATTGAGGTTTTGCTCTGTTTTTCCTGTCAGGCAGGTCCGTGATGCCGGCAGCAGAGGGGTTCGCAGGACGTGCCGTTCCCCCTTTGCCCAAACGCGTCTGCGCGGAGGCTTGAGAGTTTTCCTGCCGGCTGCTTTCCCTTCTGCGTGCGTTTCCAAAGGCTCCTCATTTTTCCATGGTAGGTAAAGGCTCCGTGTGGGAGCTGTGACCAAGGAAGCTGCTTCCCAGTCAGAGGGGTGACGGGTGGGGATGGCCGGGCTCCTGCCTGTAGCCCTGGGGTGGCCAACGGCCACCCCGGGAAGGCGGCCGGAGCTATTCACCGTGCAGCAATATTCCCCAATCTGGGAAATGCTGGCATCCCCGCAGCCCCGTTGGTATTCGGCAGCAGCTCAGGTTTCCAGTTGCACTTTTGTCACCCGTATCCATCATCGCCTGCTCTTATTTGCTGGCCCGGAGAAAACCTTTGGTTAGAGGGGGGGGTTGATTTAAATGATTTTGCTTAGGTTAGCGTATGGGGGCGCTGAATGCCAGCCCGAGGCAGGGGAACCAGCGTGTCCGGCACGGCTCTGCAGCCCCGACCCCGCTCCCAGCCGGGCAGGCTCTCAGCTGCGGGGTTCGTTCCAACACCGCGAGCGCCATCAGGGCTAATATATTCCTGAGATAAGGCTGACTAATTAACGTACAGCCAGTGCTGCTGCTCTGCTTTCCCATTTCTTTTGCTTGTCAAGCTCAGAGTCGTATCATAATTCGAAATTTTTGGGAACAATAATTTTACATGAAAAACTGCGTTTCCTTTTTCAGCACGTGGGGCAGCTTGTGTTCCCGCTGTGGCCGATGACTGCTGTTTGCTTCCCACCGGCACCAAAAACAGCACGGGGGTCGTGACTTGCAGCTGGCTCGAGCAATTGGCCACGGGATGGCTGGTTCCCCTCCGAGGCAACTGAGGCAGCAGCAAAAGGGAAAGGAGAGCAAACAGCTGAAAATATGGTCTGAGCATCTTCTGCTGCACTGGGCTTGTGGTCCACTGGCCACCGGCCAGCAGCAGCGGCTCTTGGGGGACTCCTAAATGAAGTTTCTGATTATTATGGGCAGTAATCACATTGGTTAAACGATTTTAAAGAAAGACCATTCTTTTTATTGTGTCTCTTAATGGTTTTCCCTATTTTTCCCCTGTTTTCCAGCCTGTGTGGTTGAGCACAGCACCCCTCACAAAAAGCGGGGCGGGGACTGGCATGAGAAATGGTGGCGACGCGAGCCGAGCCAAACGGACGGCGGAAGAAAAATCATCCTCACAAAAATGCCAGCATCAACCCTGGCAGAGAGAGAAGGAGAAAGATGGTGTTTGAAGGAGGAAAACATAAAAGCCTCTGTGGGAATGGTACCTGTGCAGGAAATATTGCCCCAAACGATAATGTTGGGGGATGTCAGAGGTAATGACTCCTCTGCTTTATTAGCTTCACACGCAAGCTGTGGGTAACGACTGATTATGTTTATACTGCTGTTTCTACTGTTTTCTCTGTATTTTCTGTTTCTGTTTGCTTTCTCCCTCCGTTTCCCTTCTGCCTCCCTCTCTGCTGTTATCTGTCTTTTCCTTTGATTTTAGGCTGCTCCCTCCCAAAGACGACAGGCGCGTCTGTATTCCCTGCAGCAGCAGCCTTATCTCCCGCCCCCGGTGCATCCTCGCTCCTCGGGCGCTCTCGTAAACTCGCCCGATCTGCTCTGCCTGCAAATGCCTGCGTACCCTTCCGGGTGATTCACTTCTTAATAAGTTTGCCCAGGTTCACGCTGCCCGGCTTTTGGGTGCCTTTTGCGAGGCTGCCCAGCCAAACCGACCCTCGTGCCGCTTTTTGCTTGTCCCAGCGCACTTAACCTCCAGAAATAACGAGGGCCCCCCCATGCACCGGCTCAGGCGGGTGGCGGAGACTTTGTGCGATGAATTTTCTGCAGGCAAAGGCCTTTTATTTCTGTCCCGGAGCTTGTGGGTGGAAAGGATTGGAGAAACAGGGTGAAATGCTGGTTTGCTCTCCCTTCTTCCTGACAACGTGAGGGCCGGAGCGGGGCAGCATGGCGAGGAGGAGGAGGAGGAGGAGGAGGAGGAGGAGGAGGAGGAGGAGGAGGAGTACCTCGTGGTGGTGAAGTCACCGAGGATGGTGGGTGCCGAGCAGGCACCGCCGGCGTGAGCGTGCGCGTTATTAGTTTGGTTCAGTGCCTGAAATCAATACGGGCTTGCTCGGGGTAATTTTTTTTGTTTACTTTGTTTCTGAAGTGCTGGTTTTCTAGAGCAATTTCTCAAGCCTTGTCCAAGCCTCTTGTCATGTCTGCGCTAAGTGAGTTTGAAGGCTATTTTCTAGTCCGCTTTGTCGCTTCTGTTTTATTTTTTGGTTGGCTCTAAATTTACATTGAAGTGTAATTCTGTTTTGTTTTGCTGACTCGGGCATGAAAAGAAACACGTTACCATCATCCGGAAACCCCTACAAGGCATTAATCTCCCGGGCAGCCTGCTGAGCTTCGTGGGTTCTGCTTTTCTCACCCCAAGCCCTTTTCCCCCAGTTTCCCCTTCGTCGGGCTGGGGCAGTGCCTGGGGCTGCAGGGATGTGGGGATGTGGAGATGCAGGGACATGGGGATGCTGTGTCCCCACAGCCGTGCCAGCCCTGCTGCCCCAAGTCCCTCTAAAATCAAGCAGTAAATTAAAGAATGGCCCATGAGTGTGGAGGAGGGAAGAGAAAGCCTGATCTTTACAGATGACATTTAAGCCTGCAGAAGGACGATGTATTTTACCCACTGTCACATTTAAAAGGCACTGAATTCATTATACCATTGAGTAAATCTTTTTTCTTTTTTTTTTTTAAATGTATTTATCCAGAGAAGAGCCACCACTTTCCAGTCAAGTGCTTCTCCTGCTAGGACAAAAGCTGCCAGCATGGGAGGGAAGAATCCAGCTGTTTCCTCTCCCGCGACACCCACGGCTGGTGTTCGGATCCCACGCCGCCTTTCGCTTGGGGACGAGGAGCCGAGGCTTTGCCTGGGGGAGCGACTGAGGGCTGACAGCGTGCCGAAGTGCTCGCACTCCCCCACCGCCGGCAGTCGCAAAGGGTTAATAAGCGGCTGAGATGGAGCTTGGTAAATCAGGCAGGAAAATAATCGGCTCCCAACTGAAGTGAGGAGATGCTTGATATTTTACAGCTTCTTTCATACACTTTACAGAAACTAATGGTTACACAAATAATACCTAGGGGATGATAACAGGCTATAAATAATTCAGGGTTCTCCAGCACAGAGCTGCCGTGCGCAGGTTTGAGGAGCGTGCGGGTGCCGGGGATGACTCGGGGCCCGGTCCTCCCGAAAGAGGCACGGGGGAACGGTGCCCTCTCACCAGCCCGGCCACCCTCTCACTGGTGTCCCTGCCATTTTCCCAGCCTTTCCGGACCAGCTCCGCTTTCTCTGCTTTGTCCCCACATCACCCGCTGCCCTGCCCGTGCGGTGGTTGTGGGCGATGCCCTTTGCCGGTGGCACCAGGGGAAGCCAGAGGTTTCCCGGGCGTGCCGGGACCGTGCAACCAGCTCGCCAAACCCATCGCCTTCCACGCAGGTCTGTGCTTAAGCTGCTTTGACGTCCGCCTGACCCAAAGACATGGATGTTCCTACATCCGAGCTGAGCGTCTCGGGAGAGCGACTGCCTCCTGCTAGCCGTGGGTCATGGCCAGGCACACGCAGGGGAACGGCGCTGCCCGTCTCTACACCGGCGCGGCAGCGTTTTTTCGTGAGTATTTGGGGGTTTTTTTGAGAGCCATTGTGCAGAATTCCCCATCTGCAGCTGTAGTTGGTTTCGGTTTAACTCTGCCGCTAAATATTTTGACAGCCTCTCTTCTTACAGCCTCGCACAGCGTGTCATGTTGTACGGGAACAGTCCCCTCAGCTCCCCGTCACGGCACGCCGGCACACCACGTGCTCCCCGCCACCGGAACGGGCTGTGCCGGGCGGCCACGATCCTCCCAGGGAGAAACGCTGCCGGCTCAAACCCCAGAGATGGGAAAGGGGATGAGGGAGAACGCCGCTCTGCAGCCGGCTGTCTCGAAGCGGGGGCAGGCTGCCTGCCAAAAGGGGGGCTCGGCTCAGCTCCCCCCAAAGATGCCCAAACATCAGGTCTCCCGGCTGTCCCACTGGCTATTTTAATGTTTAGGCCACAAACCTCTTGCTCTCTTAATGACAACACGACCAGAAAAGTTGGTGGCAGGACCCACAGCTCAGTAAACCAGGAGAACAAAAACCTTTCACATTGCAATTTGGAAACGGGTTTTTTCTCAGCCCGTTTTGCGGGGAGGAATTGATCTGTCTAATCTCTTATCTGTGACTATGAAATTGTATTTCCCTCTTAATAAGCCTACAAATGTTACAGATGAATAGTTCAGGAGATGCCTCAAACGGTAGGAATACTAAAAAGGGACATTAGGTTTTGCTCACTTTGGGTTGCGGAAACCAGCACGCAGGAATGCCAGGGTCTGCATCGGCTTTGGCCCCGCTCCTCGGGATCCATCTCAAATCCTAACATTTGCGCCTGATCCCTGCTGAACTCGGGCTGGGAAGGTCTCTAAGAAGCTGCGTTTAGTTGAGGCATCACAAAGCTGCCCCGTCCCCTCCTCGCCTCGTGCCTGCGTTGCAGAGGAAGAGGAGACAGCGGCAGACCCAACTCTTGCTCTACTAACCCCGTTTTCCCATGTGGAAAGGTACCGAAGCCCGGTTTTCCCGTGCTGGGATGGCCACCAAGTGCCCCAGCCATTTAAGCTCCCCATCGGAGTGACAGTTGCCACCTTCAAGGCGGCAGAGGGGGCTCCTGCTGCGTCCCCCACTGTCATCGCTGCGTCTTCACCCTCCGCAGCTCCGTCAGCCGGGTTTCTCCACAATTTCACTTGCGAGTTTGCAGGCGCTGGCTCCGTGCTTCGACGTTTGGGTTGCAAAAATGTGAGCTGACAGTGTCCTGTAGGACCTACGAGACACGGGCTGTCTCGCTTGGCGGCGTCTCCGGCGCGGCTGCGACGAGTTGACGTGAAGTGCCCCCAGCCCTGTCCACCCCCGCCGCTTCCATCCCCGGAGACGTTCCTGGCACCAAGCAGCCGAGGTGAAGCAGAGGTGCAAAAGGTTCACTCCAGCCGGGGAATTTGGGATTGCAAGCAGCAATCCCAAACCACTGCGAAATGTTTATGAAATGGGGAAAAATAGTCAGCCTCCCTCCCCCCTCGCTGCTTGTAGAAACCTGCACAAGCAAGGAAAAGGAAAAATACGCAAGCCCCCGCGATGGAGCTGGTTGATGAATTAATTTGAAGCGGCCAAGACAACCTTTTCGGGAGGAGATGGATGCCGTGCCCGCCCCCGCGCATCGCTCGTGCCTGTCCGGGGAAATCCAGCCCTTTGCAGGGCACCGCTCGGCAAAGCCCCCACCTCCGTCAGGGCAGTCATCGCCGAACCATGGCAGTGTTTAAATACCTCAGATTAATCACTTTATCATCCAAATACAGGTGGATTACTGCGGTCGCTTAATACTCTGTTTAAGCAGCTGATTTTTTAAAAAAAGCTAAATAATTGAGGGAATTTACTGTAAAATTAGAAAACTTATTAGAAATTAGAAAAAAAAAAATTACAGAACAGTTTATTTGCTGCTTATTGTCAGAGCTGCTGGCCAAGAAAAGCCAGTAGAGGCACACCACTGCCCTGGCTCGGTGGTGTGGTGTGGACGGCAGGGACATGGGGACAGCAGTGCCATGCACCCCTGACTGCGGAAACCAGAAATGCAAAAAGTGGCATTCCTCTCCCTCCCCTTAGCCACCAGCGAAGCCCTTGCAGTGATTGCTCCTGCTGGTGTAGCCGAGTCCTGTCATCTAAATGAAACTGAAAAGGTGNGCTGAGGCACCACTATTTTCTCTAGATAAAAATACTTTTTTGGTAAAAGTGATATCAATAAACTCTCATTTCACCCCCTGCAGCCCGTCTCTCTTCAAACAGCCCATCTGTTCATACAAGTCCAGCGATCTGTTCTTCGTTTGTCTTGACTGTGCCCCGGGCAGCTGAGCCGACTTGGAAGGCATGGGGGTTTTCAGCCCCCTGTGCTGGCAGCCCTTGATCAGCTGTGGGCAAAGGCGTTTTTTAACAGGTCTCTCTCTTTTTTCAGTGAGAAGAGGCAGCTCCTCAAAAGCTGGAGACCCGTGTGCTGTAGGTGGTGAAACCCCCGCACCCCCTTCTCAGGCGGCGAGAAGACGGGGGTACAGACAGAAGTTCCTTGGTGGATGCCCACCCAGGGTGTGGACTTCATCGCCCCAGGTGAGCAGATGCTGGAGCCCAGGGTCCAGGTCCAGCCCTGGCCCCAGAAACCCTTTGGTCCCCCCAAAACGCAGCCGCGGAGCGGGAAGGGGCTCCCGGTGCCATGGATGGGTCTCCTGCCCAGACCGCTGTGGCCAAGACTGAGCCGGCAAGTGTGAAATAAGTCTGTCGTGGGAAGAAACGAACTTCATCTCTTGTGTTTTAATACAGGGAAGTATCGCCTGCTCCTCCAGCTCCTCTCATAAACAGAGAATTTATCTGTCAGCAAGCTAAACCAATATAAGTTGAATAATATTTGTTGATTAATGTAGTCGATGAATTTCATATTTTCTTTAAAATATTTGCTGCATATTTCTGTAAATTATTCATCCGGTTTATAAGGCAAAGCAAATATTTGTGAATAGATATGAATTATGTGATTTATAAAAATGAAATATTCATGAGTCATTTTCATTATTCACCTCGTCCTGCAATTGCTACATCAATCTGATCAAGCAAATAGGTTTGGTGAAGCCCAGCCCGAATTTACGGATATCATGGAGCTCACTGGCTCCCAGAGCGTAAACCAGCGTGGATTTGGACCAGACATTTGGGTGCTGTGCTCGGCGGCTGCCAGCCCACGGCTTCGAGGAGCGGTGGGAAAGGAGGCGACGGCTGAGCCCGCAGCGTGCTCTGCAGCGCCCGCTTCACGCCAAAATCGGCTTTAACCTGAATCGCAGCAGAGTCAAGGGCAAGAGCGGGAGACTAGTGTTTTCCTTCCCTGACAAGGACAGCGAGGACGCCAGCGCTGCCGGGAGGTCGTGCAGCACTGCGGGGAAGGGTGCCGGGGAGAGGTGTTTCGACTCGGAGGGACGGCTGCAGACAGCGGGAGCATCGACCGTGCAAAATGAGTGAGAAACTGGATAAAAAGCCTTGCCGTTGGGCGGCTCTGAACCTGACGCTTGCAGACGTCCTTTGCCAGCCTTTGGTGAGACCGGGGTCGGTGTGGGTGTGCTGTCGTGAGAAGTCCCACTGCTGGACGGCGGAAGCAGCGAGAGAAGCGTCTCGCGAAGGACGTGCTTGAGCGAGGGGGATTTATCTCAGCCTGCGCTTTCCAGAAACCAAAAAGCACCTTGGCTTTGTGGAATGAGGACAAGTATGGAAACCGCTGATGGCAGAGCTGTGACTCCAAGGGAGAGACCCCAGGATGGCGGGGGCACAGTGGGACCCCCCGGCCACAGCTGCCTCGCAGGGTCGGGGTGAGTCTGGGAACGAATCTGGTGCCAGTCTTGGTGTTACAAATGAAAAATTTAATGTTAAAAACTCAGTTAAGCAGATGCTTAACTTTTAGGATGCGAGTAATGCCTCCAACTACGCTGGGACTGTGGGTCTGCTTAAAGTTATGCGCACACTAAGTGCTGCTTGGACCCGTGCCACCCGGCGCTCGCTGCTGCTCGGTAATGAACTCCGCTTTTTTGGAAGCTGCAAAATGAGCACTCAAAAATTCAGCTTTGGGAACCTTCATATTTTCCAAAGTGTTAAAGTGCTTTCTTTTTAAATAGCAAGCTTCCATTTAGAAAATAGACTGTTCCACAGATAGCATTATACATCTTCTGCCACCGGGGTGTTTTGCTCAAAGCTGCGCAGGGACATCATAAAAACCATGTGCTTAGCCAAGTGGAATTGCTGACTCTATTACCCTGGTCAGAGAAAACCGTCTGTCTTCATCCTCCCCCTTATCCATCAGGAAGGGGATGGAGGTTCAACGCCATTAAGTACTGCACATCCCAGATCTGCAGCCGGAGCCGATCAAGCTGAATCTTTGGGGATGCAGAACCCGAGGCCGTGGCTCCTCTCCATGTGTTGAAGAGGTCGGATCAACCGGCACACCCCACTACCAAAGGTGGGCTTGTGGGGACCCCCGGGCACTGGGGGATCCCAGGCAGTGGGGTCGGCGGCCGCAACAAGGAGTGACAAAGGAGCTTTGAGTCCCAGGCAGATCCCTCCACGCTGCCGGCTACTGGCATGCTTTCTTGCAGCCCCTCTCCTAGAGGTCACATTGGTGCCTGCAAGGCAGAAGCAGCGATGTTTTATTCTGGCCAAGGCAGTTCCTGAGTTTTTTGCACTAAAGCCCAGACTTGTTCAACCGTGGGATGGCATTTTTCCCCTCGCCGGCTCTGGAATAGCCACAGAGAAGCCATTTATCAGCACCATGTGTGCATCCAATCTCCGGGGCTCTCTGCTTCGCCTCCCATTATTGCCCGTCTCCGTGGCACTTAATGAAGCAGCTATTTCGAGACGATAGCCTAATGAATTTGAAAAGTTTTTGACCCTTTTATTGCAAAGTCTTAAATATCAGGTATCTGGAAAATAGTTTTAATGTTGCATAGACCATTATGAGCCAATGTATTTATTCTAGGTATTCTGCTCTGAGATGTTTGACGGAGCTTTGGGACAGCAGCCAGCAAACTGGAGTACTGGGAGATTCGGCGGATAGGGCTTTTCCTTAGAGAGATGCCTCCGTTTACTGCTCCTTCCCCACATTCCTTCTCTCCCATGCCTAGCAAGCACGTCGCTGTGGCGTGAGGATGGAGGTTAAAGTGGGCTCACGGTTGCCGTGGGAAGAGCCGGCATCGGCTTTGCTGCCATGCCAAGGCTGGCTGTCCCGTGGCACGGCTGGCACCGAGGAGCTGCCTGCCCAGCTGGCCCTTTCCAAAGGGGAAAGGTCCCTGCCCAAAATCCGCTGCCGCTGGACTCCTGTGACTCAGCCCGAAACGAGCAGACTTACTCTGCAGCGTAAAGAAATAAAGTCTCACTGGCGGGGGGCCCGAAGGGCAAGCAGAAGATGCCCGTGGGTGCCCGTCCCCCTCAGAAAACGGGCGGCGATGTTGAGCGTGGGGTCAGAGCAGGGGAAGGCAGCAGTAAGCGGTAGCGAGCCGGTCCGCAGGTCGGGCATGGGCACGCTTCATGCCGGCATGGCAGCCCCGGGAGGGCAGGTCTGGTGCCAGCCACAGGGCACTGAGAAATAAAGCCTCTTTTTCCAGAATATCGGTGTTTCCAGAAATACGCCTTTCCCATCAGAGGGCACGGCGGGCTGCTGAGCTGCTTAAAGCTGCCAGCTGCAGACGCAGGTGATGCGGCAGTGCCGGCAGCGGGAGAGGTGGCTCGCCAGCAGCAGTGCCCCCGACGGCAAGCTGGGCTCACTGGTGGCATTGTCCACCTGTGGGGTCCGGCCATACCTGGGTCTACTCCTGAACCCGTCCAAACTCTTTACTGTAGCTGTCTTGCTATGAAGAGCGTGTTCCCACAAAAGCAGCTTGTCGTCGGGAAGCCCTCCTCGGAGCGAGGCTGTTTCCGCAGGTTCTGAGGCACCAACGAGAGCACAAAGCCCCAGGAAAACGCTCTTGCCGAAAACGGAGCAGATTCTCCCGTACCTGCACGCTTGGCAGGAAAGCACATCTGACCCGTGTGCCTTGGGCGGCGCTGGGCAAGGCTGGACCACGTCGTGCCCGTGTCCCGCTGCGTCCCCATCACCCCTCTGGCTCCCAGAGCCGGCTGGGAGCGCGCCGTGGGCACCTCTCCCACCCGGACCAGGGCTTTCGGGGGACTTCAAGCCAACCTTTGCAGGTGGGTTGAAACCACACGTGTTTTTCCAGCTCGGGAGGGAGGGGATGCGGGGAGGCACCTGCTGCAGCAGGGTCACCGAAGGAGGGGACAGAGCTGGAAACCCCCCTGGCACGGCCTGGCCAGCGGCTGGGAGACATTTCTGTGCTTTGGCCCCAGCTCAGTGACGATGCGCGGCTGTAGGAACGGAGAGAAATTGCACCCTCGGGTTAGCGCAGCTAAAAACACACCTGCCAATATTGGCCCGTGCGTGTTTGGGTTTTTCCCTCCTAGCTCTACACGGTCTTGACAAAATGAAGCACGGCACACAGGTGAGGGATCTGAACCCAGACAGCAAACGTCGGAGTGCGTTTGGATAACACAGGATTTTGCGCAAGGAAGTCAAGAGTTTGGTGGCTTAGAGACAACTGAGGCTTTCAAGGGCAAGGCAGTAAATTGTCCCTCGTTCACAGCCCTGCTCCGGAGAGACTCTGGCTGTGTCTGAAGCGCATCGCTGCTCAGGGTCAGGGGCTGCTCATGGAATTACTGCAAGCCATCTCAGTAAATACAGGAGCCCAGGAGCCCAGGTTCCCGGAGGCACGCCACCGGCAGCGTGCCGTCCCCTCACACGGGCAGGGGAAATCCCAGCCGCTCTCCCACCCGTCCTCCAGCGCCGCTGGCTCCCTCCATGCGCCCGGCAGGCAGGAGAACGCAAAAAGCAGCTGCCGCAGCCGCCGGGCTCAGGGCTTTCTGTTCTCGAGTTTCTTCTTTTCCCCCATCTGCTTTGTCGAAGGACTTTGTTCCTTAGTCATTTATTTTTTAAAAGAAAACCAAGATAAAAATCTGCAGTCTTCCAAAGGACATTAATTGCTGCTACTTTAAAGCATACAGGGCTGGTAATTATATTTTTTTGCTCAGCAGCCGATGGACTTGGAAACCGCTTTTAACCCTGAAAAGGAAGGGAGAGGCATACCATCTCCCAGGCGAACCAAGTAGGTGTCTTCAAGCACTGGGACAATGCCTGCGTTGTCCACGACAGCAGGAAATCCCATAGCAAGGGCTGAGCGTGGTGAAATTAAAGCCCCAAAGCAGCCTTTTGGGGAGCGTGGCCTCTTCCCCCCTTCACCTCCGGAAACGCTCCTTGCAAATCCTGCTGGACGCCCCTCGCTGCCTCCTCGCGCGCGACAGTTTGTTTGTCAGCACCAGGAAACAAACACAGCCAAAGTTCTTGTTAGCTCATGGCAATATTGGCTATAATTTTAGGGACTGTTAAATATGATTTAAATATTTTTTTACTCATTAGCAATAATTTAGAATGATTCTCTTTTTTTCAGAAACTTCAAGTATGATTGTAATAGCTTTGTAATTTTGGGCTCTATCATTAGAATTAATGATATCCTAATGCTCTATGTGCACTAGAAAAGTCTGATCAGTTTTTTCCCCTTTATATATCATTACTAATAGAACATTTTAATGGCTGTAATTTCCAGCCCTGTAGATGGAAACCTAAAAATAGGAAGAAAGCCTATTTCATCACGCCATGCCAGCCCCTAAATAATTCAATTACATAGACCAGAATATCTGAAGCTGGGTGTGTTCCCAGCTGCAGATAACCAAAAGTACTTGATATTACTTTTAGAGCAGGGCTGGTTATTACAAGGTCTTGCCCTCCGGCCCCTGTTGGGGGTGAGTGACAGCATGCAGCCATTGGGGATGCCAGCGTGCAGCCGCCGGGATGCCAGCGTGCAGCCATTGGGGATGCCAGCGTGCAGCCGCTGGGATGCCAGCATGCAGCCGCCGGCTGCAGAGCCGCAGCAGCAGCTTCCCCTCCCTGAGCCAGGGACTGGAGGCGCTGCCGGGGGATCCTGCGGTGGGGCAGGAATGGGGCTGCAGGAGCTCAGCCTGACTCGTGGTAAGTACAAACCATCCATCGCCAGAGGGCAATGCCCACAGCCAGTGTCCGGCAAAGGCTCCTCCACAAATATCTCGAGCTCCTTACTGAGACTGTCCCTCAAACGGCCCCGGCTGTATTTTCTCAGCAAGCAAAGTCTGTCTCTCCCAGCTCTGCTGTGCCGTGGGGGAGGGCAAGGGCATCACCATGACCAAAGCCTAAAGCTTCCCTAAAACCATGCTAAGTATCTGTTTTATTACTCCCCATGGTCTTTCTCCTCCTTAGGTACTTCTAAAGCCTTTCATCATCCTACGTCCTCCTACGTAGAGCTAGCTTGTTTCACATCTTTACCTTGCAGAGTTTATAAGATGGATTTCTGCTATTTATTGGTTTACACTTTGCCTCCACCAGCAAGAGTTCAAGATTAAATTCTCACTCTAGGTTGGGTTTTTTTCCTTGGTTTTTTTCTTTTCTTTTTTTTTTTTTTTCCTGAGACAGTGTAAGATCGTTCTCATACCTTGGTGTGCAGAGCTGATATCTCCCTTTGCAGCCGGACCCAAGTGGTGGGTGGGAGGGGAAGGACAGCGCAGGTTGGTTTCCAGCCTACGCTTTTTCTCACCTCAATAACACACCATTTTGCTCCAGATCTGCCGTGCTGCCGCCAGTCCCTTGTGAGCAGAGCAGAGCCCCCGCTCACCGAGGCTGCGGCAGAGGTGGCGACAGTGCCATCGCATGCCATCGGTGCGGCGAACCTGCCAACCGTGCCTGCCGGTGGCTGCCCATCCCGCCAGCCTCATCCGTGCTGCAGCTCCGTGGGCAGCACCTTGGCTCCGGGCAGTGAGTGCTGCCAGAGGAAAAGAAAGAGAGGTCCAGGAGTTACCTACGGAGGAAAGAAAAGCAACTTTTATATGTCTTTATTAACAGTTCGTAAATGAAATGCAGAAGCGAAGGATGCAGCCTGGCCAGCAGCAGCCGTCCCCCTGGGCATCGCAGCTCCAGCCACTTAGCCCCGACCACCGGAGCTGTCGGACACTTTGCGTGACACTAGAGGCCAAAATAATTAACATAGACACAACTCAGGCCTCAGGAGCCTCCCCAGACCCCGCCGGCGCCTTGGGCAGCGGGCTGCCCTTTGCCTCCTTCACCATCATTTCCCACAGCTTTTCTCGCACCTCTCACCCCCCGAGTTTGTAGACCCGCTTCCAGGGCAGCCCCCGCCTGCGCTCAGGGTCTGCGGGGATTTTCACTTGGCTCCAAGCAAACCAGACACAGGCATATCGTCTGCTGCTTGTTAAATACAATGTTGAGATTTTCTCTTTTTTTTTTTTTTTCTCTTTTCTAGGTTTACATTGCCCGTGCACTCCATCCCACTGCAGCCACGTGAGCAGCCCCGGGCCAGGGAGGACTGCGCCAAGACCGAGGTTAGATGCTCACCTTTCTGTTGAGTATTTGTTTTACAGTAATTGCCTGGTCTGAGCTTTTCTGTGGTTCCCCCCTGGGTGCCAAACCCCAAACATCACCTTGTACCACTGTGTAGGAAGGGACGGTCAGCCTCTGGAGGGGGACAGGGCAGCGCTGGGACCTGCTCTCCTGTGCCCGCGGTGACCCCTCACCGGCAGAGGGAGGGCAAAGATAATTATTTAGTGGGATGGACCCAGCTCACCCCCCAAAACCCAGCAGACTGCAAAAGTTAACCCCCCTCCGCAGCTGCAGGTACGTAGGCACAGCTGGCCTTGCAATGCCTACTGGCAATTAAAAAACACCATTTTGTCTCTCCTGAAGGTCTCCTCAGGCTCCATCATCATTTACTGCCTAATAAGGAGAGCTTTTATATTTTGGCATTTCTTTTGCCCGTGGTCAGGAGAAAAAGCCAAAGCAACAGAGAAAATTAGTGCAGCCGCAAGTTATTGGGCTCGAAGCAGGAATGAGTGTGGGAGCGTCCCCGGTCTGCATGGCAGGAGCTCGGGCTGCGGGACGGAACGGGCGCTGGGCGAGAGCGCGTCAACCCCAGCCCCCCGTTAGAGCACGGCCCTTCCACTGCCGCTAGGCAGATGAGATTCGCAGGGGCTGAAGCCTCGTCTGAGAAATGAGCGTGGAGGAACAAGCTGGAGACAATTAGGGAAACGTCAGCAATTGCAAAATTAGAGATGAAAACTCTCCGAGCATGGATTGGCGTGAGGCGGCTGAAGCGGGGAGCGGAGCTGGGTGAGGTTATGCTGCTGGGCAGGTGAGCAAGCCCTGCACATTTCCAACCCAAACCTCACACCTTCCCAGGCTGTGGGACATGCCACCCTCTTCCCACAAGGAACCACGGGCTCAGCCGCAGCTTTTCCCACGTGCTCGGGGTCCCTTGCAGGCATGTGGCAGCATCAGCAGAAGAGCCCACATCCCCTACAAGAGCTGTTCTGCTGCCCATGGGGTCACGGCATCCCTGGTCCAGCCCTTCCCAGGCTGTAAAGCTACAGCAAATTTATGCAAAATGCAGTGGGATGGAAATCAGAGGGCTGTTAAATCGGTTCGGCTGTTCTCAGATATCCACGTCAGAAGGCAAAGAGGCTCCGCCAAGAAAGAAAAATCAAGAGGGATTGGGGAAAATTGCACTTATTTTCAGGTGGGAGGCAAGCGAGGGCAGCTGGCGGTGACCTCAGCCTGGCAGTACTGCCTCAGGTCTGTAAATCAATGTTTACCACAGGATGAAGCCTTTAATGTAGGTTATTCCAAGGAGCTAGTATTTGCCAGCTGCTAGCTGCGTGTTCAGGAAAGAAAGAAAACACTTTTATTCCACCTCGTCTTTGGGTTTCCAGCATGGCGATGCTGTAGCGCCAGTCCACATTTTGGTTTGCCTTTCGTGTTAAAGTTTGGGTGCCAAAGGGAATATGTGATCACCCAAAGAGCAGCATCCTCAGCAGTGAGCTGTAGACTAATACATCAATTTCAAATTGGCAAGAGCAGGCTGAGTAAAACAAGGTGCCGTTCCTTCCGAGACACTGATTTACAATGCATCAGCCCTGACCCTGCCGACACTTTCCCCGCGAAAGGAAGCGATTATCTGCTTCCAGCCCTCCACTGAAACACAGCGCGAGGGATTTTAGCTGCAGTACTCTATATTTCAATTACTCCATACAAGTGGCTTGCCCGAGTTCCTAAATGACTCAGGACGTGTGTCGCTATGAAGCCGCCAGCGCTCGTCCAGCCCCGTGTCCAGCCCTGTCCCGAAGCGGGCAGGAGCAGGCGGAGGGGGTGCGGGGGTCAGGCTTTTTAGGGGGACAAGAGGACGGATGGAGCTGCTGCTCTGCTCCCAGCAGGTCATCGTCTTGCTCCGCTCTCCCTCGGAGGCGGGAAGCAAAGTCAGTGAGCAGAAGGCTTCCCATGCTCTGCAACAGATCAGAAAACCACAATACGTAAACGTTTGGAGTTGTTGTTGCCAACTGTTGCTGCATTAAAAGATAATTAATGCAGTAAAGATACAGCTTTTAAAGGCACAGTCATCTAAAAACACCAGGGTTATCTCCTTTCATCATTTGAATGACATAGGTCTGAAAATGTGATATTCTGGCTGTTGAAGAGGAAGGATCTCTTCTTTATTATGTTCACATTAGCATATCCTGATGCTGCCTGCCTGCCTTTCCTCTCGTGTCGGCTGCGCTCCTGCAGCAGCACCCGGCCGTCCCCAGGCTCCTGACGTCTCCGTTGCTCCATGGCTGCAATCACAGCTCAGGTAGAAACCCACAGCTGGGTCTTTTCAAGGCATTTTAAGAGACTTGGTCATTCGGTTCGCACTGATTTGCAAGAGTGCCTTGCTTCCCACTTGGAAAAGTGCAAAACAAAATATTTTAGAAAAAGCAAACTGGGTCCACAGGATAAAAAAACTATTAAAAACAAAAAAATGCTGGCCAAATTCCCAAGAAGGAACATCGATTCGTCCAGCACGGGGAGCTGCAGCCCGCCACGATGCCATTTCCATGCAGGAGCTGGGTTGCCCTGTGCTCCCCAGCGCTGAACACGCGTCTCGCCCAGGCCAGCGTCCCCCGGGCTGCAGCTCGTCCCATCGCCGCGCTGCCCTGCCCGCGGCCGGCAGCCGTTGGCGGGAGAATTTCCCTTGGCGCTTCCACCGGCGTGTAGGAAAACAGCTTTATAGCAAGCAGGGATTATACAGGGGTTGGTACGCACGTTTCTGAAAGCAGGTCCTCGAGCACTTTGCCGTATTTTCCCTGTGTAGAAGGATCAACATTTTCTTAGAAAGTAAGAATTTATCACCACGCTTTTCCCCCGCCTTTCGGCAACAGGAGGATTCCCTGCCCAGCGCGGGGGAGTGCAGAGAAGAGCACGTGAAATCGTGGTGTGGCCCTGCTGAGCTCCACGTGTGCTGTGAACAGCCACGGGATGGTCAAGCCGTGAATATAATACTTTCTACAGTGATATATTCACCATCTGTGTTCAAAACTGATAGGCTTTTCTATCTTAAAACTACTAATCGTTTTTTATCGGTTGCATCAGACTTCTCCACGTGAGTACTGTTCCACTATCAGCTATACGAGTGTTGCGGTGTGGTAAAAGATATTAGAGCATGTTCAAAGCTGTATTTCGTGGCTCCTCTCCTCTTTGGAAACTCAGTTCCAAGTGGGTTGCTCAAACGTCAGTTCTCGGGTCCACCGTCTCCACGCTGGGAGCACAGCCCTGAGCCGCGGCCCCACGGAACCTGCCACCGCAGGCGCTGGGACACGGGTCTAGCCGCAGGTCACTCAAAAGCTCCATCTGATTGCACTCTGTTGCTTTTAACGCATTCCTGGTTCTCAGCCAAAGCTCTTTGAAGGAGATTCCCAAGTGCAGGAGAAGGAGATGGCTGTGACCTGCAAGCAGCGGTCTCCGAGCCTGTAATGTTCAGTGTAACTCTCCAAAACTTCTTTTCTCACAACCAGAGAAAGTGCTTAGGGCAGCTATTAAAGTGTAATCAATCAGTGTCAAATAAAAGTCATCAGAATATGACTAAGAGTCTGATTGCCTGTAACCAACATAATTAGATGGTGAGGATTTTCTTTCTTTTCCCTTTCTGCAAGAAGGCTAAAAGCCTCCAAAATTGGAGCTAATATCCTGTGTCTGGAGCGAGGTGAATTCACATTTGACCTATTGTTCAAATAAAAATTCTCCTCAAATCCAGCCCAACCTGGCGACGGCAATCATGGCAGGGGCTTCAGCACAGACCTCTCCGAAGAACACTAAAAAAAAAAAATATAATCCCTGAAATTTGTTTCCATTTAGTATGCGTGCTGGGGCAGACTTCAAGGGTGACAGGGCAGGAGGGAAGGTCTTCGTCTCGCTCATTAATCACCACCGTGCGAGCAGCCTTCGTCCCAGCAGAGGTGAGCATCGCGCTGGCAGCCCTTGCCAAATAAAGCCAGGTGTGTGTCGGTGGGGAGGCGAGGGAGGGCGACGTGAACTGGGTTGTGGGGGCAGAGGGGGCAGCCCGCAGGCAGACCCCTCTCCCTGCGGCCCCGGCGCGGCAGCGTCTCCGCTCGGGAAGGCTCAGCCGAGGGCAGCTCTGAGCCCTGGCCCCCTCCAAGGGACAAACGGCTCCTGTTGAGGGGGGGTCCCTGGGATGGATCCAGGGTAGAGCTACTGCCACGTGCTCGGGGGGTCCCAGGCTGGGACACCGAGCCCGGCACTGCCTTGGCTGCTCCTCGCAGGCTCAGAATGAAGGGCTTTCCCTCCGTTTTCTGCAAAGAAAAAACACTTTGCTGGGAAGCAAAGGATGAGCCTTTAAACATGACCCCACGGTGCTGCCATGCTGTGGTCCCCCGGCCAGGCTCCATCCCTGCGCGGTGCCGGCACTGCTGTCCTGGCTGGTCCCAGCCGGGGTGTCACGAGCAGCCCGTATCAAAGCAGTCCTCTTTGCATCTCCAATAACGCCGTACGGATTTCCTCAGGCTGACAAAAGTAGGCCGTGTTTCCATATTCCCTGTCACCGCTTATCTGTCTCCTCTCACTCTCCAAATCCTCTTTCCATTTATATTGGCTTTAATGAAGTGCTGCCGTCCCGTGGCGCCGCCGCCCCCTCGCCCGGCCGGCGCTGCCTCACGTACCAGCACCCCAACAGAGTCCAGCTGAGCCCGAGGCCGAAGTTACGGCTCTGACGTGGAGCACGAGGTTTTCTGCCTGCTTAGCCGTGTTGTCGGCCTGACGTGTAGGTGGGGTTTTTTTCCTCCAGCTATTTCTTTTTTATCAGATATTTGATGTTTTTCTCCTGTCATCCTGCCTTTAAGGCGACCTCCAAAGGAAGCAAACAAATGAGGCGCTCATTATTTTGCCCTTTTTTCTTCGCTCCTTGAACGTTTTATTGATCCGTTTCTTCCTCACCTCATTTGTGCATGTTTTGGCATGGAGATTGTTTGGGGGTGTTTATGGTAGAAAAGGCCAGTTCCCTTCCCGATGTAATTCTGCTCCTGCTGAAGCCCAGGGGCTGGCGGTGGCAGGGTGCTCCGGAGGAGCCGAGCGGCATGGTGGGCTCCCTGGACCAGGTCTCCTTTTCCCAGGGCCAGTTGAGGTTAGGAGCCCTGGGGGTGCTGAGCAGTCTGAGCACATAGCCCCGACGGACAGCCTCTGCCTCCGCTCTGTGGGATCAGCTGCCGGCGTCACCAGCCATCCGGTCCTCAGCATCACCCCAAAAGGTCCCCGGCATCACCCGCGGTGGGGCCCCGCCTGTACCGGGCATCACCAGGCTGCCACCGCCAGCAGCCAAACCATCCAACTGATCTACTTTCCTAAGCACCGAGTAATTAAAAAAACAGCGAATGGAAGTAATTCCCACTTACGAGAAAGGACCTGCTGGAATTTGTGATGGGAAGGAGACGTTCAACAGATGTGCATTAGCATAATGTGGAAATGGCGTGAAGCATGGCGCTATTTTTCTCCCCAAGCCGCTTATAGTAAGCAGAGCTGCTCTCCCCTCTGCTTTAGGTTTTCCTAGAGAAAAGGGATGTCAGAACAAATAACCCCAAGAACCGGTGTGGCTGGAAGTCCCGGTCAAGAGAGCAGCAACCTTTCTCCCAGGACTCTCCAGCGTGGGTGCACACCAGCTCAGCGTAAGCCCGGAGAGGTTTCCTTCGGAGGTGGAGGAGGCGGGCGAGCCCAGCCGGGGCAGTGGGAGCCCTCCCCAGGGCACCCAGCCCCCTGCTCCCGCCGCAGCCCCCCCAGCTGCTGACATTTCTCCTCAGGATCTGGCATTTATTTTAATCCGTCTTGGTTCTGCATTTCCCTCTCAGGATTAACAGGCAAAGCAGCGAGCCGTCGATACGTAAAGATCAATTCACCCGGCATGGGAGTCCCTGCCATCAGCCAGAGAGGGTGCGAGAGGGGAAACCGAGGCAGCCTCAGCATCCCGTGCGAGGGGCGCAAAGCCCCCCAAAAACCCTGCGGGGCAGGTTTTCACGCCTCTCAAGAGCTGGCAGAAGTCTTTTGTGGTTAAAGGCTGTGCCTGTTGCTGGCTTACCTTGAGGTGACATCCCTGGACTCGTCTCCAGCTGGGCTGTCGGGTCCTCCCGGAGCAGCTCATTTGTGCGCTTACGGCTGGAGGGCACACGTGCGTGTGCACACGCGCTCAGACACGCGTGCACACGTGCCCAAGGGCCGTGCCAGGCCGCCAGTTAGCGTGCACCGCAAAGCACGACGAGTCACACAGCCGCTCTCCATCCCTGTCCGGGCACCGCCTTGGGAGACGGGCAGATGGACGGACAGACAGGCCATCGTGCATCGCTCTCTGGGCACCGCCTGGGAGACAGATGGATGGGGAGGCCACTGTGCGTTGGGGCCGCCGGACAGATGGACAGCAGCTCGCCGTCCGGCATCCAACCGGCGGCACATCGTCTGCCCGCAGGCTCCATCTTGTGGAATGTGCTCCTCCAAGGAGCGGGAGTGGAAAGCCGCCCCTCGGCGTGGGAGCTGGCGTGCGTGGGTCCGCTCGGCACCGCCGGCGTGGCAGCAGGGTCCCCGGCGGGCTGGCGGTGCTGGCACCCAGCCGGCACTCCGGCTCCCCCGCTCTGCCTCCATGGGCTTCATAATATATTACGCCTCTGTACAGTTAATCGGAGAAATAAATGTGGTGGAATTTATTTCAACAGATGGAGGACAATTTTCTTCTCATCATTTACCCGGCACACCGAGCACCTCCCTTCGCAGGGTCCCTGTGCGGCAGAGAACTGATGTGGAGGACAGCAGGTGGATTACGCCGTGCTCATCCTGCCGCTCCGTTACAGGGAGAATTTACCTCTCCCCATTTAGGGGAATTTAGATTCAGCAAACAAGAGAAAGGAATGAAAGGCGGTGGCAAGTCCCGCCGTGCCGTACCGGCTAGCAACGTCCTGGGTGCAGTGCAGCGGCACCGGGGCTTTGCTGGCAGCGGCACCGGGCAGCTCCCGCCCTCCCGGCCCCCAGCACCCCTCGCTGCAGCAGAGCAGCCTTTCCCTCCTTTACCTCTCAGCGCTCGGCTGCAGGATAAAACGGGGTGTTTTTCAGTCTGCTGGATGTTCTGCCTTCATTGAGGTTTATTTACCATATAATGTGACATAGTAATTTCACTGTATATAATTTAATGACACATTAGGAAAGAATTAATCACTGGAAGCGGCGCTCGTGCCGGACTGCTTCGCTGAGGTCTGGCGGGAGGAGCCCCGCTCCCAGCCCTCGCCACCCGGTCCCGGGTGGTGCTGCCCCTGGGGAGCGAGGGTTCGGTGGGCAGCACCGCGGCGGGCAGACAGAAACGCTGCCACCACCATCGCTGCCGGCGTTCTCGCCCCAGCTGGCCCAGGTTCCTTTGCAATCCGGCTGTGCCCCGAGGCTGGGGACACGGCTGGAGGGATGCGGTTGGAGACGGCACTCGGTAGGAAAACAGGATACGCAAACCTCTCAACAGCACATCCAATTTCCACTCATTAAGCCATAATTTCCATCATTTTGATTACATAAAAGGCAGATAAATGGCGAGTATGCTCCTACTTGTGCCTTTTCTCTTAATTATTAGTCCTTTGCACGGGCCAGTTTGCAATGAATCAGCCTTTAAACAGTGTTCAATCGGAACATGTTCTGCTTTATTTGAATTATCTTGTTGGCCGATCATTCCCCAGAACATAATAAAACAAACATTAATTACTACTTCAGCGGGTGTAATCTTCTTGAAAGCACTCAACACTACTCAAATGCCATTGTAGCCTCATGCTCCGCACTTTAAGGCGCGCGGGTAAACAAACTCATCCAGCAGGTCTGGCTGCGCAAGCAGAGCCCACGCGTGCCACTCCAAACAGGTGGCTTTGGAAAAGTTCGGAAAATGTGCGGGTATGCAAAGGAAAAAGCCAACCCTGTTGTCCAAAGAGGATGGAAGATCTGGTGGCTTGGTGGGATGCTGCGGGAGGCAGCAGGATGCAGCAGGGTCGGACCACGCCACGTGCTGCGGGATGTGGTGGGATGCAGCAGGGTTGGACCACGCCATGTGCTGCGGGATGTGGCGGGATGCAGCAGGGTTGGACCACGCCACGTGCTGCGGGATGTGGTGGGATGCAGCAGGGTTGGACCACGCCACGTGCTGCGGGATGTGGTGGGATGCAGCAGGGTTGGACCACGCCACGTGCTGCGGGATGTGGCGGGATGCGGCAGGGCTGGACCACGCCACGTGCTGCGGCACGCTGGGCTCCCGGCGTGGGGACGGGCTGGGCTCAAAGCAGGTGGCCAGCAGCCACAGAAAGCCGTGCCGACGCTTGCGTTTCGGCTTGCACAGGGTTTATTTGGGTCCTGCCTCAGTCGATTTGGAACATTTCATGTACATGTAAACGGCAATTCCTAATCTCCACTCAGTGTCCAATGGCATTCCCAGCGCAGTTACTAAAACACCCCGGGCTCCGTGCTGTGCCAGGGGATGAAGGAGAGCCGGGTGCTCAGCGTGTGCAAATATCTGCTAAAATGCAAGCTGATGGCTCGGGATGGGATGGCAGGCACACACCTCAGGCTTGCCTGTCCAGCGCCTTTCCCGGCCCCGGCAAGGGCAGTCCGGAGGCAGGAGGGGCTGGGGCAGGGGGGCGCAGGGGCCGGGATTGCTCCCTCCCTTCCCAGCTGGGAATGCTCACAGCTGGGGACACTCAGCATCCCCCGCAGCTCTCCTACAAAGGGCTGCTGCAAAACCTAGGAGGGCTTTTGGGCTGGAAGGAGGGGTCTCTGGTGTACGGGCTGCCCAGCTGGCATCACCCCCCCGCCTTGCTGAGCTTTGCTTCGGAAAACCCCTGCCTGGTAAAATCTGCTGGGGAAACATCTAAGGCTCCTCCATGTGGCCAGGCTTTGCATCCCTAGGGCTTCCTTGCCCTCGAGAAAGGTTTTCCCCCCAGCAGAGTGGTCAGAGAGCCAGGAAAACACCGGCGTGGGGCAAGGAAGAGGATTCTCCGGGAGCAGCAAGCTTTGTTGGACATGTGTGAAGCCTCCTCATGGGCCGGATCTGGAGACACAAGGTGGGTCAGGGTCTGGGCTTTCCTGGCTAGGGAGCGCTGGCTCGAAGGTGGCTCGGGAAGTCTGGTGGTCTTAATTGCCAACACTGAGGTCTGAAGGTTTGGGGGGGGCCCTGTCCCCCAGGGAAGAAATCTGGGGATGCAGAGCAAAGGGAAAGGCAGGTCTGCAGCCAACAGCCGTGGCAATGGTGATCTGAGACTCAGGCAGTGCCGAGCTGGGTTCTGTACCGATAACTGGTGGGATTTGTTCTGTGGGGGACTTTCAAATGCAGAGGAATAAATCTCGATTCTCGGCACCCTTCTGCCACGCTGACTTACAGCAAAGCAGTGCACATCCGCCTAATTAGGAGCAATCCTTCTGGCAGTTGGGTTTCTTCCTGGAAGAGATAAGTGGGATTTCTTCCCACCGGTGCGTTTCAAACTCTCCCTGCCGCGGGAGCCCTCTGTGCTCCAGCAGCTGGGGTATCCCTCCCGTTCCCTCCGTGGGTCATGGCTGAGGAGGCATCCGAGTCGCTGGTGTGCAGGCGTAGTCTCTTCCCGCACCTCTGCCCTTGGGGTACGCTGCCCCTGGCCTGCCCATGCTCCCAGGACAGGGATGGGTGCTGCCCTGGAGGGTGCCGGCCCTCACCAGCCAGTTTGGAGATCCAGCATTGCCTCGGGCATTTTGGCTTGCCTGCAAGCAGGGAGGCGTTTTAGCTCAGTGCAATCCAGCTGTGTTTTAGCTGGGAGAGGGAAGAGACGTGTCTAAAGCCAGGCAGCAGTATGACACTTTTCCAGCCAGTTTAAGTTCAACATCATTAGACATTCCTCCTACACAGATCGAGGTACGGAAAAGTTTTGGCAAGGTCTTTCCCTGGCGGGGCTGCCTTCTCTGAAGCTGCTCCCCACCTCCCTCCTGCTCCTCCACCTGCAGAAACCCAGCCGCTTGGGTTTTCTCTTGAAGTTACTAAAAGATTTAAAAATGAGGGCAATTTTCCTTGCCCATAGCCCCACTGCCAGCTGCAGTGCATTTCCAAGAGGATCTCTGCATTCCATTAGATGCAAAGCTTCTGTCTGAGAAATCAATTGCAGCCTGAATCTTAAAGACAAAAATCAATTGTAACTCCGCTTTCCAAGTGCGGGCTCATATGCATACATCGACTGAAGAGGCTCAGGCAGCCTCTGGGTCCGAAGGGACCCTTACGGACTGTCGTGTTAGGCATCTGCAAGAACAGAAATCAGATACGAATGCAGAGAAAGCACGGGCTCTTCTTTGGGGTACGGTTGTTTAAGGAGCCAGTTCTTGCAAGTGTGGGAATGTACCCCAACATAGTGAAAAACCTATCCTCCGTGCAGGTTTCCATGGAGATCTACACAGAATCACAACTTACCCTGTGTCAACATTCTCAGGTGTGCCTGTTCAAATACAGGTATATGCTGAAGAGAAAATATCTTTGAGTTTCCTAAATATCCAATACTGTTACTTTTAAAATCTGGTTTTGCATCTGTGCAAGGAAAAAGGAATTTAAGTATGCTTTTAAATAAGAAAATTGTTTCATGTCGTTTCGTTAACATCCCACCCACCCCCAAAGGGCCATGCTTTTCTTCCCCTTCAGTGTTTCCCCCGAGCAGGGTGCCCGGGAACCGGGGGGAAGGGGCACAGGGCAGCCAGGGAGAGCCCCGGTCCAGCCCCGGCATCCTCGAGGAGGAGGAGGAGGAGATGCTCTGCGGATAGAGCCATATGTTGTCAAGTTAATAAAAGACCTTGGAAAGCATAAATCCTCTGTATGCTGGCTGCTAGCCCAGGTGCATAATTTCCTTGCCATTGGGGGGGAGCAGACAGCAGCTGTACAGCTCCTCTATTGTGAGCTAATGAAAAAGCCCACAATGAAACGCTCCATCCCCCAAGGACAGCGAGGGAACTCGGCTCTCTCCGTCAGAGCCATTATTTGTGTTGGAGGAGAGCCTGGCAGGCTCCAGCAAGGCTTCCTCCCGCTCCCCATGCCGGGGGAAGACTATTGCTGCTGCAAACTGCTCCCGGCTCAGGGATGAGCAGCCAGGGATCCTGGGAGGCACGGCGTGGTAAGGGACACCTCTGTGGCGTGTGTCCCCCAGGGAACGCACCACAGGGGCAGCGAGCCAGGACCTCGCCTGTGGCAGGGAGGGAAAGGAGCTGCTCCTGCAAAAGGGGGAAAAGCCCATTTTCCTGCTGCACGCAGCTGACCTGCAAAACGCATTGCTGCAGAGACCGCAAGTTTGGGATGCCTACAATGGGATAAGTGTGGAGGGGAGGAAGCAGTGAGGGCTGGGGGACCCCGAGACCTTTGCTCTGACTCAGGTGCTTTGTCAGGCAGCCCCAGACCCCGCCAACTGCGGGATTTATTCTGAGTCTTTTTTTTTTTTTATCAGTAAAACAAATTCTCAATGACCCACCTGAGGCTTAGAAGGAACAGGGAAGCTGTTGTGTATGACTCAACCATAACGCAAAGCTATTTCCTTTCTCATTTGCAAACCTGAACATTCAGACATACACAAATTAATGAGTATTATTATGAGCCTCATTAAAAAAACTGTTCTTTAGGGGGGAACCGTCTTCCCCAATTCAGGCACTGTGTTCTGTTTGCTCGGCTATTAATTGATGGCAAACTGTGAAATTCTCAATTTCATTATGATTAACTTGTGCAGTTGTAACTTGCTGGCTGGTCGCCTTCCCGGTGCGAGCAGTGGCGGCACGGGGTGCTGCGCGTGTTGATGGAGGCAGAGCTGGATCTCGCCCCCGGCCACTCATCAGGACCCACAGGGACCGAGTCCTGCTTTGCTGGACAAGGGTGGTGCCGCTCCGAGGACAGCCCTACGTACCTGACACTGAGAGAATTCATTTCACTTCCAGTGGCTCCAGCATCTTTGCTGGACTTTTTAGGGAAAGAAATACTATGTGGGGACTTTTTTTCTCCTCATCCTCATGTGGATTGATCCAATACAAGTGTTCATCCTCGCCGTAAGTAGGGAACCAGCGCTGCATCTTGAAGCCTCATTTTGCCTTTTGCCATTAAATTATATTAAAAGGGCTTTCATGTTATCCCTTAAGTAGGTGCTTTTCATTCCAGCCACATTTCCTCCCTTACCACCAGTCGTCTTCTCTCAAAGCGAGAGCTTTCCTTGCGTGTACCGAAATGGAAGGCATCTTGGTTATTTCTCTCATGCAGATTTTAGGCACCTTAAACACGGCAGGGTGATATGATGGGAGTGACAACCTCTTTCCCCGCGGGCATGCAGCTAGGTGTGATCTGTTCCTACCCCCTTGCTGCAGCACGGGGGTCCCCCCACCTCCTGGCGACCCCTCCATCCCCTGGGAACTAAAAATGTTCGCGGTGATGAGCTGAACATCAGCGTGTCTGGAGCCGTACTGCCTTCCCGAGGTTGAGATGCGTGTTTTCTGTTGCCTGCCCATCTCTAATAGAGGTGCTGCAAATTGAGAGCTGGATGTGGATCCTTCTAACTACAAGTCATCAGCATTTCTCTTCCTGGAAAAGGCTGTGCTTTCCTTGCAGGCGTGCGGAGCAGGCCCTGGGGACGCAGATGTGGTGCGGAAGGGGCTGCTCCTGCCGCGGTGGGCTTCCTTCAGGTGCATTAATCTCCATCTCAGAAGCCAGCAGAAAAGGCCAGCTTCCCTGGCGCGCCTCCCGCAGCTTGCTGACCGTGCTAACGCAGTGCTGTGCCACTGAATTATGTCCCTGTGACCTGCTGCTCCCAGAGGACGGCGTCAGCTGGGGAGCAGGGAGCCGGGACATCTCTGACAAAGTCTGCAGGTGGACTGGTTGAGGAGGAGGGATGGCTAGCTCATGACCCTGGCAGGAGAGAAACCATCAAGCCAGCCTCACCGGTCCCTTGGATGCCCAAGGATCTGCTGACTAATTGGGAGCAATGCTTGGCCCGAGCCCCATTTGAAGTCTCAAACAGATTCTTCTTTTACAATGGATGAAAAAACTCAATTTTCAAGAAGTGCATCAAGCCCTTAATTGGGATTTTAATTCCTAAATGGCAGCAGGTACAGCAAACGTGGCTCCCCAGGCTAATGCATCCTGGTTATTAGAGAGCAGATACCCCTTGAACGGAGGAGAGGCGGCAGCATTTGCATAGCAATGAGGTGTTCTGGCAGCCCCGAGAACCAAAGTTGATTTTCTTTTGCATCTAAAAGCAGACATGAGTGGTACTTATTAATTTGAGTCCACCTCTGAATGCACTTAACGATTCAAGTCCAATTAGTTTTCAGAGTGCCCAGGTAGGAAGTAATCATTAAAAACATGTAAATTAAGTTACTGGGGAGCTTAATAGATTAGTCATTGACTTTCTAGCTTATGTTGGCTCTTAACCTTCAGCTTCAATTAATCACCAACAATTTCTCTGAACTGGCTACAAAAGGTTAGAAACCTGGGGCTGCGGCATTGCCGAAATGAGGGCTGACCTTGGTGGCGAGTGGGCAGGGGCCGGGCAGCCGTGCCGATGAGCAGAGCCTTCCCTTGGCATGTCCCTCAGGAAAAGGAGCTGGGTGCTGGAAGCTGTGCTGGAGACCCCCTCTGCTTCCAAAAGCAAAGACCCTGGTTGCTGCAAGCGCTTCGTTTGTGGGTAACGAGCTGCTGCCCCCAGGCCAGGGGGCTGCCTTCTGGCAGGGGTTTGCCCCTGGGCATCAGACCGCCCCGGAGGTCCCATTGCTGGGATCTGCCCGGATCCAGAGCCCAGAGCCATTTACTGCATCCAGAAAGGATCTTGAGTCAGTTCCTCAGGAATGAACTACTTAGAAGCGCAGGTCTCTGTCTAATTCGCTCACTGACATCTCTTTTGCTGGGCTATTTTTCCCTCCGTGTTTCCCATCCTGCGATAACTGAATCTCAGTTGCAACTGGAATTAATGAGAGTTAATCTGAAATTATTAGGGGACTCCTAATAGATGCCCTAATAGATTAGGAAGTGCCTAATAGAAAGATGGAGTCTCCTGGGGTGGCACAAACCTCTCGGTCTGTGAGAAGGGAGCACCCGCAGGGCACCCGCTCCCGCTGGGCATCCCCAGCCCGGCTGCCTGGGGCATGTGCCACCGCCACCACGGGCAGCAACTTCATCGCGGAGGGGAAAATGAAGGAAATATCTTCTAAAAAGATATCAGGCTGTGAGCATTTGAAAAAGCTATTTCTACAATTGCAATTACCAGGAAAGAGAACAAATTACCACTTCAGGGACCGTCACACATGGAGAATCAGAGCTTTGGGAAATAATCAGAAGAATATATTCACAGAAGTGCATTATTTATATTGAAACATTTTAAAGTAAAGGTCACAAGGAGAAGCTGAAGATTAGTAAATAGGAAAATGCAAGGATCACTTTACTGCCGTAATGGTTATGGTCCATTTTGATTATGACTGCATTAGTCACCGAGACACGTAAGTCACCACAGATCAGCGCCCAGGCTTTTAGGAGTTAAGGAGATGACGGATCCTCAGGCACCCCTCAGCAGCGCCTTGGCTTGTTCCTGCTCCGGACCAAAGACTCGCACCGTTGGCCTCGTCGGCAGCAGCCGGCCAGCTCTCTCCTCCTCGCTCCCTTCAGGAAGCTTCACCTTCGAGAAGTGGATTCCTCTGTCTCTGCAGACCCTGGACGCAGTTCCTGGGACCTCAGGGGTCCCACAGCTCCTGCGCTCGCAGGCAGTGCGCATGGGCCCTGCATGCACCACCCGTCTGCCGCTCACCTCGCATTTCATCCAGGTCTTGGCGTTTATTGATGGTACCAACCACCTTTATTGAAAAATCCCGAGCATGGAGAGTTTTTCTACCCCAAACCCAATGGCGTATATGTGCGATACAGTGAATCTGCTAACCGCGTTCCCTTCCATGCCTGTCAGAGATGACTTCTTGTAAGACAGCGGTCTCTCTTTCCTCCCCTTTTATTATCATAGATCATTTTTAATACTGCGCCATCCTGTCAAGCTTCCCCTGGCTCCATCTAAGCTGCTACAAAGGCCGTAAAACAGATATAGAGAGAGCGTTCTTCCTGGGCGGTGCAAAAGCCCATAGGAGGCAGGAGAGCAGGGTGCCGGGCTGTCTCCCCAGCCCCTGGGGTGCCAAGCAGTGCAGGCGGAAGCCGGGGACTCGCAGCCGTCCTTGCACGTCCTCCACGGGCCGAAAGAGCCGGCTGAGCTGGACCACGAGGCCGACCCGGCTGCGCTCGACTTTGCCAACAGCCCCCGGCTCCTCTCCTCCTCCCTCCGTGCCCAAGTAGCCCTGAGAAAATATTTGCCATTTATAAGCAGTGAAAATAGGATCGATTTACTGTAGCGACATCTCAAAGCATGAAGTGGCACTTTTACACTCGTATCGCCCATTAGACATCTGAAGGCATCAGCACAGCCCATTTCATTTTTAAAGACATACAAAATGCTCAGAGGAAGCCATTTGACATCCCCATTCTGGGAGCTATGATAGCGCGCTGAAAATAATACAAATGCATCAGAAGTCTTACGTCGGCTCCTTTCAGTCCCTGTTTTCCCTTCTAGTTGTGTCAATATGCTGCTAAAGAGCCGGTAAGCGTTGCTCTGTAATTTTTCTATATGTCACAGCTATTGGAGAAGCTGCCCGTGGACAGTGCACTTAAATCGCAGTGGCAGTCGCATCCGCATCTGGTGGGGGCTCCGGCCCCGCCCGCGGGGAGCACCTTATGGGGGATGCCAGGGCATCTTATGGGAGGTGCTGCTGCATCTTCCATCAGAGCCGTTTCTGGAGGCTTTGTGCCTGAGCCGCCTCTGCTGCCCGAGAGGAGAGGAGAAAGGCGCTTTGGGCGAGGAGCTTCCCTGCTCTTCCCTGAAGCTGGGCTGTGGTAGCCTCTGAAATTGCTGCCCTGCCCGGGGCACCCTCCCTGCGTCTGAGCGTGGAGGAGCGCAGGGTGCGTCACCCACGGGGCACCCTGGGGGTGTCCAGCTGCACGGGGGCTATTTCTCACCCTCTGGCTCCGGGGCTTTTCTCTCTGGACCCAAGCAGCAGCTCTGTGCTGGAAATGCTCGCAACTTTTAATGGTATTAATCTGTCACCAGGTGCCAAAGGGGAAAAAGCCTGACTGTTTCTGAACAGTAATAGCTGCGCACTGAATAATCTGATTTATTAACGAGGAGACTTCACAGGCTCCCAGCTACTGACAAATGGCCCCAATTTTAGCCCCACCCCACCCCCCAATCAATACCTTTTAATCAAATCACACCAAATTAAATTAAGGAAAGTGTCCAAAATAACCCCAAAGTGCTGGGGGTGCGGGTCTCGGCACAAGCCAGTGTAGGGAGGTGTGAGCATTAATCGCCGCTGCGCTGCCGGCAAGAGGAGCCCCGGGTACGGGCAGGGGAAGGAAAGGCAGGTTGGACTGCTGACACCGGCGTGGGGAGCCGGCCACTCTGTGCAGTCCCCACGTTTCTTTGCCTGAACTCCAGCGGTTTTCCTGAACGTACCCCGGACCTGAAGATGCTGGAAATCCCATTTAATTACAAGGTTTCCTGTGCCCAAGGGCTGCTCGGGCAAAGCATTTATACCACCCAGTATGTGTTGAAGCAACGTGCCCAGGAAACAAAAGGACTAAATATATATATATATATATGGAGAGAGAGAGAGCGCATACAAAACTAACAGCGCTGTTTCTCTGGTGTCCAACTTGGCACAAGCAAATCCAAGGAGCTGCCTGCTTCTGCCGTGCAGAAGGAGCCGGTGGCGAGGGAAGGGACTCCCCACCTCTTCCCAAGGCTTTCCTCCTCCCCCTGTAATCTCGAGCGGTGCCACAACCTACAGGAACTATCTTGGAATATTTTTTTATCATTGCCTCTGTATTGCTCTCGCACTTCCGTCGTGTTTGTGCAGTTTCCTTATTGTTCCTTGGGGTTTGCTCTATTTAGCTGCTCATGCTTCCACTAAGTTTTAGAGCTATTTCTGCGTATGAATTATTCTCTGACATAATTTTGCAGCACTGGTTATATTTAGAGAGCTCGTTCATTGGGTGAGGCTTTCTCATTTTCCGTTTCGTTGGGTGAGCTCCTCTGATTTCTGTATTCCGTATTTCAGGCTCCAGTTGATATGCGTTAACTAATTACATTGTGGGATGCCAGATGAGGCCGAGCTCATGCTTCCTCCGGTTTTTGTAGTGATATTTATTTGTGATAACGCAGAAGGCAGCCGTGGAGAGACACATCCCCCTGCGTGCATGTTACAACTGTATCAGCTTGCGCTAGATCAGCTATGAAAGAAATTTTCACCATGAAAAGAGAAAAGCTGTTGCAGTGGGACCCGGATTACTTTATTATGCTTTCTGTCTATTAGGGGCCCGGCTCTCTGCTGCCGTGTCTGCATTACACGTCCTCGGCCAAGCGTGGCTCTCTCCGGGGCTATCTGGATGGCTTTGTGGGACGGCCAGAGCCTCCGGGTCCCCGGCGGGGTTTCCCTGGGGTCTGTGGCAGTTTGTCCGTCCGTCCCCACCTGGCTGGATGCTTCCCCTCCATCTTGTACTGCATCTCATCCACCGCTCCTCGCATGGGCTCTTGTTTCGCCAGCCACCTCTCTCACCTCGTTACCTTGATCTATTTTTAATGCTGCTCTTGTTTTTCCTCCTCATGCTTCTGCCTCCCATAAAATACTTGACTTTTCACAGCATAATTGGCATTTCATGGGTGCTCCTCTCACACGTGTCCTGGTTGCCCCGATGGCCGGCCGGCAGCTCTTGGGAGCATCCCAGCATCCCTGCGCCTGCCTCCCCACAGGCACTGCAGGCTGACCACATGCAGTGTGACCTTACTCCTGCCAAGGAGCCCCTGTCACCCGGTGGTGGCTTTGGTGACCAGCCCCTCTCCTGGAGCTCCTCATCTGGGCTCGGCATCCCAGCTCAGCCTTTGGAGACGATGGCTGGGCTGCTGGAGCTGCGCCAGCTGTGGCAGCTGGAGCCTGGCAGAATTAAAGTCTTAATTGCCTGTGATAATTAAAAATCTGAGGAAGTTTCCCCAAAGCACGAAGCTGTGTCCTGGCCCAATCTGAGCGTGCGCAGTTATGGGCGGTGGAAGGACGGCTCGTTTGTGCCTCCAAATCGGCCCAGCAATGGTTTGGGGACGGTTTGGGCTGTGTTTTTTCGGACTCTTGTGGCACAGGGTGAGGTGAAGCTGCTCGAGCCCTTTTTCCCGGGAGGGGATTTGATCCGAGCCCTGGACCAGTGATACCATACAGGCGGCTTCTGCAAACTGAGTCGGCATCCCATCCAGCAGCTCCTGGGGAGGGGGCTAGCAGCGCTCATTAAGAGCGATGCCAGCCTGCGGCTAATTAACAGCTCTGTGGGGAGGGCAGTGCTGGTGGGGGGAGCACAGGTATCCCAGCCCCCCCCAGCAGGGTCCAGCCCTTCACCAGCAGTTTGGGATCCACGCGGGTTCGGCCCCACGTGCCGCGGGGAAGGTGCCGTCAGGAAGAGGAGCTGTAAGCGTACAGGGGCTGGCTCTGCGCTCGCCGGGACCCGTCTCGGCCACCAGCGAGGGAGACGATGCAGGAAAGGCTTTAATAACCATCTTTAGTCCTGTGCATGTGGTTAACTGCAGCTGCAGATTTATGGTTCCAATTAATTGTGCGAGTAAATTAGAGGCACCCAGGTGAAACCACAGACAGAAGACATTTTCTACGTGCTTTTCCTTCCTTGGCATTTGCCCATCCCTGCCCACCCCTTGGAGGTCAGGACAGGCTCCTGCAGAGCTCCATCCTCCTCCCCGAGGAAGGCATCGGGAGCGCTGGTGTTTGTCCCTGAAGGCTGATGCTGCTCCCCGCGTGGGTCCGCCTGCCCCCAGCCCCACCACCTCCCGCACTTCTCCCAGCCTGGTGCCCCCCAGCCTGCCCCTCCTTCATCGCAATCGGCTGTACAGGGGCCAGGCGTTCCCGAAACCGTGCCGGGGGGCTGATCCTGTCTCTGTTTGGGTGCACGGCTCTGTGCGAGTGGCGCACGGTGCTGCAGGGCAGCCCCCGTGCTGCAAACCCCTGCCCACAGCCATCCTGGGAGGGGGTCGTCTCTCGTGCTGGGGGCTCACCGGGTCAGACCGGTGTTCACTGCACCCCTGCGACCTCGCAGCTCTCCTCCCTCGGTCAAGACGAGCCCTGGTGGAGCGTTGCTGCTGCAGGAGGATGACCTTGCAGTCCACGCTCCTCCGCTCCCTCTCCTCGCCAGCCCTCAAAGCCACGGGTGAACCGCCACTTCCCGGGAGAGAGCTCCATCTTCCCTGTCGACAGTGCATCCCAACTCCCAGTCATCAAGCAAATCTCATCAAGCTCCCTCCTAACCTTTGTGCAAAGGTTGTGAGAAATGCCAGGGCTGTATTTCACAAGAAATATGACTCTGAGCAGTCCCAGCCTCATAAAGTCTCCGGCAGGAGATCCTGCAGGGCGGCCAGGCTCTGCCTGCCTGCAGTGGGAATTGCCCAGCCCCTGACGAAAGCCACAGCAGCCACGTGGGGACACTTTGTTTGGAAGAGGCCGACCCTCTGCGGCTGGCTGCGATGGATTAGGAGAGCCAGGCTTGCCTGTGCTGCCTTATCTGCCCAATAATTGAATGGAATAAGCTCTCTTATCTCTCTGGTCCGGCTTTTCCTTGGCAGCCCCCTTATCTCACAGCCCCTGGAGACTGCGAGCAGCCATCAAGCCTCTCGTGAGGGTGCTGCATCCATCCACTTCTGCCAGGCTTGGGCATCCCGGCACGGTGTGGGACACGGCCCCTCCTCTGCCCCTCATCCTGCTGCAGGGACACAAGTCCTGCCAGAGAGGCTGTCTGGGAGGATGCTCCAGGCAGTGGTTGCGGGAACAAGGATGCTGCTGGGGGCTGGGGCTGCAGGCAGCCAAGGAGCAGCGAGGGATGCACAAAAACCTTGCGTTTTCAACAGGAGCAGCACTGGAAAGCAGCGCGGACCCTGCCTGAGTGCCCAGACTGCCCAGGGCTTCTGCTGCTGAAATCATAGCAGGATTTTCACCCGTGCTGTGTTCTGCTGACTGGTTTGCTCATTGCATGGGAAACACAGGGGAAAACTGAGTCTGCTGCTGGCTACGGCTGCGGTTCTGGGGGTTGCATGGGAGGCTGGATGCCTCTGCGCTCAGGTGAAGGCAGAATTGAACTCTCAGAAACAAATCCAGAGAACCGGTGCATCTTTTTTTGCTACAGACCACCTCTTTGCTTTGCCTCTGATTAGCACCTTCTGTTGCAGGCACCCCAGGCCCCATCCATCAAGCGTCTTCATGCAAACATTGCGGGGGAGAAATATTGAATATTTGGGTTTAGTCGTTTTGTTATTGGTTGTTGTCGATTGTATGAGAAAATGGAGGATAAAAAGCAGCTGTGAGTGATTGCCACTAGATGGCAATGAAAATGTCAGCGTGTCTTGACATAGGCAGCCTGGCAGGGCTGGTGGCCCTGGGCTGCCAGCGGCACAGCCTGCGCCCCTCTGGAGACATCACGGCTGCTCAGGGCCCCCAGGACCGAGCTCGGCCTCTGGGCCAGGGGACCCCAGCGCCCCCGCAGCCTCCTGCCCATTCCCCAGCCCTCCCAGGGAACCCACCGGAGCGGAACAGAAGCCATTCTGCTCTTCATCTTTTCACCCAAAGCCTTGAAATTATTCCTCTGCCATAGGTGGTGCCAGAGAAACGCTCTGTCGCGGACGAAGCGGTTGGCGGTGGGGTTTATTTGCCGTGTTCAGAGTCAGCCTGCTCGGTGGAAATCACGTAATTGGGTCTCTTAGGTAAACTGCGCAGCGAAGGCGGCTGCAGCTGTATGGAGCTGATGGACCACTGAGGAGACATTAGCATGTGAAATGATGACCATTAACTTGATTAAAGAAAGGACACAACACGCATTTTGTTCTTGTATCGGAGCCGCTTCTTCCCGTGAATCGTTAGTTGGGGATTTTGATTTCCTTATGCCAGGAGACAAAACACCTCAGAAGCGATGGGTAATTGCTTACGGGCTGAGTTTTTCTAGGCTAACCTAATCTTGCCAGGGATTTGCTTTTAGCTCGAATGTGAGACGGATTTTCTTTAAGATCAGGATGAAAAACACTGTCATATATTAGAAGCAGAATAAATGACTTCTGAGCACTGGATTTACACAGGCTTTTCTTAAGTGATGGCTAACCCGAAAAAGCCATCCCCAGTCCTATCTGCAGGGATCTGAGGACCAGCCGCAGCGGGTGTGATCCTGACCGCGCCGTTAGCTGCTGGGAAAGTGACTGTATGCGTGGGGAAAACAGCTGGGCATCCTCTAGCCCAGGATTACAGCACGGGAAACTCCGCTCGTGGAAAACCTTCCCCTGGGGATGGCTGGGTGGCATCCAGGGCTTGCTGCCGGGGGCCAGGAGGGATGTCCCCAGGTCCCTGGAGAGGGGCATCCAGCAGTGCTGGGCAAGTACCGCTGCCCCATCCACCCTCCCTCCCTCCGCTGGCCCTGATGCCGGCACGGGTCAGCCCAGACGCTGTGGGAGCGGGCAGATGTGCTCATAATGAGGATGCATCAAATCAGTTAAAGCTGAAGACAAAGAAAATTAGAGAAAATGAAGAGGAAATGAAACGGCTTGCACAGATGCAGGAAAAATATTTTTAGTCCTTCTAAGTCCATGGCGTCTGTTGTTTTTGAAGAGTCCGTGCTGAATCCTCCCGGGACTTGCTTCCTTTCAAATGAGGTTGCCATCTCCCAGTGCTGCAATTAGACATGTCCGCACAGCTTCTATTTAGTACAACCAAAGCACTTAATTTTCATTAAAAAGATGACATTGTGAGTAGTTATGAAGGACGGGTGGCAGCCACTGGTACCCGCGTTCCTGAGGACAGAATGGGACACACAGATGCATAAATTATTGGGCTCCTTTTCCACGTTTCTTTTCTGCTTCTCTGCAAAGAAGATTGACTCGATTGTAGGTGCCTCTCCTGATATCTCTTCTTAAATCCTATTTACATTTGTGTTAGATAATTCAGTATATCCATAAATTAGTGTTGAACATCAGTTTGTTTTATGGAAGTGTTGAATAATCTCCACCTCATGTATATTCATGCTCCATCCCAGGGTCCCCAGCAGAGGTAGGGGAGGCTGGTGAGCGTTCACAGAAAGGACCCCGTCCTCCTGCCGTAACCCTGCAGGGTCCCACCGATTCACTGCTGACCCATCGCAGGCTGGGGCGCTGCCCAAAAGCCAAAGCCATTTTAGCTCTCCGTAAGGTGGGAGGTAGCGGGGCTGCGTGCATCTCCCTCGTCATCTCACCAGGGCAAGGGCTGCCCTTGCTCCAGGAGCACTTCCCTGCCCCAGAGCAAGCCAGGGATGCGCTCAGACTATGGATGCTGCGCTTCGCATCCGACCCCGTCCTGCCACTGGCCGCCGTCGTCGCCAAACACCTGCAGTGCCTTTTCTTGCTCCTGCCAAAACATTGCTGGTTTTCAAAGCATAAACCCCTGGCGCCGCTGCCTGCCTTGATGGGGGGGCAGCTGGTACCCAGCTGACTCGGCCGTCGCCACGGCAGCCAGCCAGCTCGCTGCGCATCGCACCTACCGAGGTTTACGTGGCAGCGTGGTCAGCCTCCTCGGGAGCAGCAGCGGGCCGGTGCAGCCGCGCTGGGCGAAGGCAGCCATCCTCGCATGCTCCAACTCCAGCCCTGCGATGGAAACCTCGCAGGGTGCCGAGAGGAAGAAATCAGGGCTGGATAAAATAGGGTCATTTTTATTTTTCAAGTTTTCCACATTCATGAAAGCAAAGATTTGTGTGTCTGAGCCTGAAGACACACTGCTTCAAAGAGCAATTTTAATTGAAATGGTAATGATGAAAGTTTTGCAGCCAAAATTGAAATACGCATTAAAAGTATTCCCTCCTCCTGTCAGAGCGCGTCCATGAAGAGCAATAACAAAAATAAGGGTCTTTCATGAGAACCCTTTGGTCTCATTCTGCGAGCGGTGGCAGTTTGCTCAGTCCACAGGTTACCTTTTTCTCTGTAAAAACTCATCTGCAGCTTTTCTCGCGTTCCCCCTCTCCCCGTGCTCCAGGCATCGGGGCTGGTTGAGCATCACCACAGTGCTCCCCTCTGCCAATGCCCGGCCAGGTGCCGGCAGCTCTGCGTGCCGCAGCACGCAGCCCTGATTCCCGCCGAGGTATTTTCGCACAGCTCTGCTCTTGCTCTCAAATCCACCGCGGGCAGCGGTGCTCGGAGCCGAGGCTGTGCCGTGTATCTCCAGCACAACGGCCTCCCATAAGGTACCGTGCAGAGCGCTGCCGTCCCGCTGGTGCACCGGGAGTCCCTCGCTGGAGGCCACGCTGCCATAAGTGGCCTTGAAAGGGCAAAAGTTAAGACGTTTTTAGAAAGGAGAAGGCAGAGATGCCAGAGCTGGAGCCTCGGCAGGTCCCTGCTGCGGGGCACGGGTTTCTCTGGAGCAGAGCCATGTGGCAGCCGCCTGCCCCAAGGCGGGTCCCGGGGCTGCAGAAATGCCTCCGGGGTTTTGGCATTGCCTAGCTTTTCCTATCAGAAAGGGTAGGAGTGAGGAGGTGGAAGGAGAGCCTTCATCTCTCCCCAGGAGAGGAGCAAAGCAACAAGGAGGGGCAGGGGTAGGCAAGCCTAAGCATGGGGAAACGATCCCGAGCGGAATAGCTCTCGTCTGATTTTGATGAATAACTGTCGAAAACAGCAATGATTGCTTTTCAGCAGGCTGGCACTTGGGGAGTTACGACTTTGTTTCTAATGAAAACAAAACCAACTGGCGGAGCCGATGGGGGAGTGCACATTGGCAGGTGCCGGCCCTACGGTGGGGTGGGCAGCGGGCGCTGCTGGGGCAAAGGGGTTCAGGCAGGCTGTCCCGCTGCCGGCACTCGGGGACCCCGTCTGGGAAACGGGCTGGATGCTGCCAGACCAACCTGTGCTCTCACAGCACTGTGACTTTTGGGTCTGCATCCAGGGGCTGCCCCTCCTGCCTTCCCTATGCAGGCAGCTGCCTTCCCACTGCCCGCATCCCCCGGGGATGCCCAGCACTGCGCTGCTGTGCGGTGCAGATCCCTGGGTAACATCAGGGAACCTACACTGGGCGGGCAAAGACTATCAAAAAAAAAAACCAACAACTCCTCTCAGTTCCAAAATGTTACATTCGTGGCACATTCCTGTGCACCCTGTGAGTGTGCCCAGTGCGATGGCCAGACGAGACTGTGTGTGGTTGCCCAGCGCCTTGTGTTTGTTGTTGCGCTACAAAGCTGGGAAAGAACAAAGCAGCATTCGAGGGGAGGCCGTTATGGGAACATGTGTCTCTTAAGGGCTAAGGAGAAGAACAGAATCACATCTTGATGGAGCTGCTGTTTTACCACCCGGGGAGCAGGGGGAGGCTGCGCTGCGGGGTCACCGCCGGCACAGGGGGAGCAGAGGGTCTGAGCGGGGCTGCAGTGGGGACCCTCTGCTCCCCACCGTGCTCTGCTGGCAGGTTGTGCTGACGCTGGATTTAGCACCGTTCCGCCAGGTTAGCAGATGAAAGCGCTGAGCTTCCGGAGCGGGGTGCTCCGGGATGCTCCCTGCAGGGACGGGTTGGCTCGCAGTGGGGTGGGAATGGATCCCCGAGGCCATGCCCGCCGGCTGGACCACCGCTGGCTCCTGGCAGGAGCCCAGGGGCCCGGGGGGTGAAAAGCTCCTCCACTCCTCAAACAGAAAATGAATGCTGGTTCCCCTCTCCTCAGCATTAATCCCTGTCCCTCCTGGGAAATTACGCCACGATAAATCTTTATTTCTCATGATGACTTGCCAGCTTTAATAACAGTTTCGCTGGGGACAGGAGAAGCCAGCAAGCCAGAGCACAGGCTGGAGGATGCTCCACACCCCCTCCAAACACCGACAGGTCGGAACTGATTTATCCTCCTTCCCCAAGCCCTCTTTGTCCAGCTGTCGTACAGGGCCATGTGAATAACTGTTTTCTCAGTAAATTTAGCCTCCTCTTAATCTTCAGGCATCCATGATTTTCCGGAATTTACTTGCTACCCAAATAGAGCTGGATGGCGAGAGACGTAGGTCTTCAGCCCCCCCTTATGCCAGGATGCCCACCTCACTCTTGCACCCCCAAACATGGGCAGAAGAGCCGGTCTCTGCTGTGTGTGCTCCTGAGCCCTGCCCGGAGCCGGCCACATCCTGCACCACCGGTCCCAGCACGGCTGAGCAGCACCGAGGGACGGCGGCTGCCCAGGTTCCCCCCACTGACAGCGGGGTGCTCTGTCGCATAACACAGCAATACCCGCGCCCCGTTCTGCTGGGGTCTGGCAGGAAAACACGTTGCATTGCAGCACCTCAAAAGTGCTGCTCGGTTGCTTCATTTGCTTGAATGTATGAATGTTGCAGTGCCAGGGATTTTTATTGTTTTCTAACTCAATTCAAACCATTTGTAGAGCTGCGTATAAGAAAAATGGAATTTGTTCTTAGTTCCCCCGGTATCCGACTGGCAAATGTGAATAATTGCGTTTTCCGTTATTTGTGGAAGTAACTGAATGGCCAAATACAATTACTTCTGGAAACTCTGCTGCGATGCAGAGACCAGCATCAGCCCTGAATTGGTTTTCTCTGAACTGGGGTGGCCAGTGGCCAGTGCTCCTGGTGAGCATCGGGATGCTCAGTAGCCGGCCTGCGCTCAGCCATCCGGCTCCCCTCCTGCTCTGCTTCTCTGAGGAGGAGGATGGATTGAGAATATACGTACGTTTAGGCCCACAGACGAGGAAGAAGACAGAAAGATGCTGCGCAGGGAGAAAAGACTGGTTGCATCTCGTTCTGGGGGCCGTGACAGCCGGTGTGCAGGGCTGCTGTGCATCCCCTTGCCGAGCAGCCCAGCGAGCCAGCACCGGGCTGGCAGGGTCCGCACCTCCCTTCCTACCTGCCCACTGGCATTTCTCAGGGAAATGCTGCCAGATAAATAAACCCCAAAACAGAGATGCTGGCCCTGTGACCGGGCTGCTCCCGCGGCCACCCATATGGTACTCGTAATGGCTTAGAGTGGGTCCTGTAACGGACGGAGAAAAATGAGCGCGGGGACCCCTCGGCCAAACCTCCGGCGGGGGCTGCTCCGCTCAGCCTGGCACTCAGGGCAGCGGAACAGCTTCAGCCGGGGCGAGTGTCAAATGCTTTAGCAGGGAGTTACTATAGAAACTATCTCAACTCTTCTTTCTGTGCAGCCTCGTTGCTACTAATAAATAGCCTCATTATTTTGCAAAAAGTGCTTTGGAAACCAGCAGCACCACAGTTCAGGCCAATACAAAATTAATGATCGAAAATAGTGGGGCCATTTTTTCCCTGTACCATAAAAAGCGGGGAGGCCGGGGTTTCCATTAGGGAGAGTTATGGCTCATTTCTTCGCTTTTGCTGTATTTATGTTTTATGTATTCAAAAGTGATTTCAGCCACTATCACAAATTACTAATTCCACATTACATTAAAGGTCTGTGAACAGGAATGGCTCCTGCCTATCAAAACAAACCAGTAAGTTACGTGCTGGCAGGGACCCGGCCGGGGAGCAGCCCACGGCTCCAGCGGTCCCAGCTCCTCCCTGGCACTTGCCTGCACGGCCAGTTTGGGCGATGCTCCCGGGGGGCTGCCGGCCCGACTGATGCTGGGGGGACCACCAGTGCCCAAGGCAACGGCAGCCCTAATTTCCATGGTGGATTTCTCCCTTCTCCACTGCTCCAGCCACCTCCACCTCTCTGCCCAGCTACTTAAAACATGTAATTTCCTTTTCATTTCAAGCGTGCTCTTCCTGGTGCCCAGAGCAGCCCAGGAGAGGACAGTTAAAAATAATAACAGGAATAACACAATCCTCCCGAAAGAAGCTAAAACACACGTTGCTCTTTGTATATTAATAGGTCCTGTCGTTAATCACTTTTATTGCTGTTTCCCTCCCAGCCGGCACAGTGTTCCATCCACGCAGGGCAGTCGCTGCGCCTGGGCTCAGGGGTGTGCTGGGGAGTGTACAGGCTTTTCGGATTGCCATTGGGGTCTTAGATGTTTGTGGCCATCAGCCCTCTGATCGGCTGGATGTGCTCACCATCCCGTTGTACGTGCCTGAATCTTGCTGAGAAAATCAATCCCTTGACGGTCCCTTCGGTGCTGGAGACTCCCACAGCTTCCCCTGGAGCTGGAAGATCTCGTCTGACTTGGGCTGTGAGATCTAGCTCGCTTGTGTCATCTAGAAAACCTCTGGATTTGGGCGTCAAAAGCTGGAGCATTTTGCTCACACAGCCAGGCTTCGCTTCATTACAAAAACCACCCGAATTACTTTAACTGCGTGCAGTCGTACATACAGTTCAGTGGTGAGTCACTCTTGTAAGTGAAAATGGAGCATTTTTAGGGGAAAGCTCCACAGCCAGCGCTCAGACCATGTTTTTTTCTGGTAGATAGCTCTTGCTGTGCAAAACCTTCCGTGGGAAGCGTTGCGTTTTGCTCTTCGTGTTTTGCACTGCCCTGCCCGTAGTTGCCAGACTCCGACTTTGCAAAAATCGAACATTACAATTCATGGATCCGAGAGGCAAACATTGCCCAGGAGAAGATGAGCTCAGTATTTGCCTCAAGGGAGGATGGAAGCTGCTAGTCCCCACTATAAACAATCAGCGTATTTAGTGTATTGCTGTGCGCCTCCCCGGCGGTGCCTGCAGGCGACTCCTCCATGCGGCCAGTTTGCAAAACCTTTCGCAGCCACAGAGTTTTCCCTCCTTTACCTAGTAAAAGCTGGACGTCACTGTTTATATTCTCATGCCATGTCTCTATATGTAGGCATTTTTGTAAAGATCTGAAAGAAAACTAGAATTGATCACACTGGTTTGCCCCTGGCATGAATCACCACATACAAATAGGAAATACTGCTCTCCGCGGCTCTTCTTGGAGATCACGTTAATGACTTGCCATGGTACAGACCCAACATCTCGATGGGAGGCAGCCAGGCATCAGAGAAAATGATGGAGAATATAATGAATCATTTGTCTTCCCTGTAGAAGAAAGAGTGGCAGTGGAAAAAACAGACCCTTAACTCTTCAACAGCCAGCTGCTGCTGCTGCTGCTCGTGTTCCCAAGGTCTCTGATGGACAAGCGAAAGGGGGGAAAGGAGCACAGGAGGCAGATGAAAGAGGACATTACCATGCTGACATGCTTTCAGCATTTAAAATGGATGGAGGTTTGCTCTCCAGAATAGCCTGGGTGTCAGCAATTGCTTATTTTGCTGTTAACAATATAGGACCACTTATGGAAAAGGATTTAACTTTCTTGATAACGGTAATAAAGTGGATTCAGCTTCATGCGCAGCATCCCTCATCTGAGGTCCTGGGGGCACTGGAGGCACCTGGAGAGCTACGCCTCCGACACCGGCCGGTGGTGGAAGAAGCCGCATCTGCTGGGAGACAGCTGAGACATCAAGGCGAGGAAAGCCCCAGCCCCTGCCCAGAGCTGCCCTGTCCCCGGAATGCTTCCGGACCGCATCGCTGCCTCTCCCCAGCTGGGCTCTGGGAAGCCACTGCCTGATGTCACAGGCTTTGTCGCCCAGATTTTGGGCTTCCTTGCCCCCCACGGGACGCCCTGCTGGGATGTCCTCGCCTGCTGCTGCCCGCGGCCGAGCTGCCCACCCTGCTGGCTCGCCGCTCCGCCGCCAAACCGGGCACACAGGGCACATTTGGCAGCACCACCAGCAGCCTCAGCGCCTCGGGCGCGTGAATCGGGTCGTTGCGTGGTTATGCATCGCAATATGAAAGGGCATGAGCCGTAAAAGCCTTGCACTTAGAAAGACGGTGACAAGCAGCTGAATTAGAACAGTATTTGCTCAGTGTGCTCAGCACCAGCCCCCTAATTACTGGCGGTGAAAGAGTGATTTTACGCAGCAGCACTGGGAGCTTCATTATATTGGTTTTGACCTGTCCTTTATCGGACAATAAAAGTGAAGGCGCAGGTGAAAGAAAGGTTGTGTGGGGAGGGTAAAGGTAACGCATCTGGCCAACCTGAGCACCCTCGTGACGAAGGATGAAGGGGTCTGAAGAGGTGAGATGGGGGTGAATAATCCAAAATTACATGGCAAAATTTTATTACAAAATCTGCTGAAATTTCTCCAGTTGGATTGATATAGTTGCACATTCTGTAAGGAGTGCTTTTTGAACAGCGAGGGAAGCATGGAGCACTGGGAACCATGCCCTTAGCCACAATCATGAACTAATGACTTTGGTCTAATTAGGGCATGGAGGGGCCTCCCCAAAGGCAGACCCCAGCACCCCGAAACTGGCTGGTCCCCCCCGGCCACTGCAGCCCTGCCTGCACGAGGAGCGAGCACAGGGCCGACACGCTGTGACAGAACAGTCTTCCTTTCATTTAATTTAAAAAATACGGCACAAAATCTGTTAGGATTTTACTTGCTAGCAATTAAACTGATCCGGGGGAGGGAGAGCCTGGAGCGAGTCGGTGCCAAAGAGCGTGTCTGAGCGCCTGGAACAGGGGGGTTCCTTGCTGTGACCTGCACAGAGGTAGAAGGGAATCATTTACCCGTCTGCCTGGGTTTGCCTTTGCAGAACGAGCACCCAGAGGCTGCTTCCCACGTCATTTTTGCATCCCTGCTGCCCGGAGTCGAGGGCAGAGTGGGT
>VYXH01004997.1:39465-56972 GCA_013397275.1 Burhinus bistriatus | reverse complement strand
GGGGGGTTTGGTGAAGGCCACCCGCCGGCACGGGCGAAGACCGGGCTGTCAGGGCTGCAAACTTTCTGAGGGTGCCCGAACTGCTGACGGCTGGGAATAAATTACCGGCTCCCATTTAATCAACTCTGCTCATTGCTTCCCGTTGAGTGAATTAAAAAGCTTTCAGCGGCACATACAAATTGCGGTCCAAACTCACGACTGATAAATGTTCCTTTTGAACTTTAGCACAATAGGGGAGCTGATTAAACTTTTAACATTTTTAATCATTTAATTTATTTAAAATGTATTAGCTGACAGAAAAGAAAGCAGAAGATTTTTTTCTTTATTATTTTCTTAAGAGGAGTTGATGTTAAGGGTAGATAAGATAGTGCAGTAAGCTTGGCTCTGACGTTACCATTCAACCCAAGACCCACAACTTGGGCTGAAATTGCCAACTTTCAGTGAAACCTGGGACTCAGCTGGGGCAGGAATTTCCCCGGCAGAGTCTGGCAGCATTCCGCCCCGGCAGGTCCCACGACAGAGCGGAGCCGGTGGCTCCATGATCAGGGATTTGCACGGCTCCTCTTTAATCCCGGCTCCTCAGATCCTCCGTCGGAGTTTAAAGGTAACATCACCCCTGAGCGGCAGATCTCGGGGCAGGGCCCTGACGGCAACGATGCACCTCGCAAGGCAAAATGGAAATGACAGCTCCCTGTCTCTGTCGATTAAGGAATTACAGTTGTTTCCCTGATAAACCACTCAAAAAGAGAAATAATCAATCTCAAGCAGTTTCATTAATACAGACACAATCGTCTCTTTTGCTTTTCAATAAAATGTGACTCGTCTTCCTGAAATCCAGTCCTGCATTTAACTCAACTCATGCTGGGACGAGTAAAGCCACTTCATCCTTGAAGTCTGACAGGGTAACTAATATTTGCAATTTAAATAGAGTAACTGCTTGCGGAGCGTGAAACGAACATTACACAGATAACCACTGCCCAGCGCCGCTCCCGGTGCCGCTGCGGTGCTGCTGCTCTGCCCTTGCCCTGCAAACCCACCAGCCTGGTGCTCACCATCCCGTGGGACCACTGTGCATCCCAAGTGGAATTTGCGTGGAACAGCACAGCATATACACGCGTTACAGCCCAGCAAGCTTTCCGTGATTATTGTTATTACCATAATTACCAAAGGAATTAGTAATGATAAACCGTCGAGGGTTGAAGCATTGGAGGCTAAATTGCTGTCCGATGCATTGAAATGCTGGGAAGTGTTTTCCTAGCTAAGAGCCATACAGTATTTACCTGCATGGCAAATGTGAGAGGGCAGTGGTACACAGGGAGCTCGGCACGGGAAATATTTGCAGGATGCTTGGAGCAGAGCCTCTGGGCTGCCATCACACCAACGAGCATAAGTGACACTTCTGTTCACAAGACTGAAAATCAACGCAAAAAGAAGGAAAAAGACCAAGTGTCTGGGCTTGGCAGGCAGAGCCGAACCCCGCTTGCCGCAGACTGATAACAGGAATGCAGCTGTAATTCCCTCCTGGCTGGCTGCTGCGGAGCAAATCCCCGCTCCAGCTCGGCACCGGCCCTTACCCACAGGACTCGCCAGGAAGCAATGCTTCAGTTTGCTTTTTTCCAACCACGATGCTGCCACACATCACCAAGCTGCCAGGATCACTTTTACACTCCGGCTCCGGCCGAACCAGGGGCATGTTTTCCCTCGGGGAGCTCACCCTCTCCATTAAGCAGCGTGCCAGCGCGGCCGGCACCCCGTGCTGGGGCAGTTCTCATCACCGCACGGCTCCTGCCTCGGGCAGCAGCCTTAAACCCGGCCTCTCGATCTTTTTGACAACTTAATCTTTATTTGCTACTGACAACAATATATGTAATTGCAGCCCTTGACAGATCAGATAGAAAGAGCACTCCAGACACCGCAAGGAATAAATAAATGGTAACGCGTGGTTCGAGCCCAGCACATTTTCACCTCTTCTTGAGATAGCTGCGAACTCTGCTCCGACGGCAGCAGCAGGGAGAGGGCGATGCTCCTGCTGCGCCGTGCTGCCGACAGACCCTGAGCCCAGCCCCCTCCTGCAACGGCTGAACTTTCTCATCCATGGGAAATTCACATTAAATCCAGTGGTCACACCGGATCCGCTCACGTCCCATTAGTTCCAACAGATACAGGCACTCCAGCAGTTTTTGTGCACTTCCATTTTCGGGGATGAGGACCGGGTGTGCAGCAGGATGCTGAGCAATCGCTGCCTCCTGCATGCCGTCTCATAATCGATACTCCTGCCAACAATGATGCCAATCACTTTAATTCTTGATAAACGGCAGGCATAAAGCTGAGCTATTGTGTTGCTAAAAGAAATTTAATTAAGGGTGAACAGAAGGGATTCATCATTTTGCCACGTAGCTGTCGAAGTCGGCCGGTCGTCCAACACCCATCAAGAGCCTTCCAGCAGCTCGTGCTGGTAACAGGGGTCCCTGGGTGCTTGCTGCATCAGTCCCGGCTCCCTAAAACCAGCCCGTTCCCATCATGCGGCTCAGTGCCTCTCATTGCTGTCTCCAGCCCCCTCAGCATCCCCCATCAGTATCCCTCCCTCAACATCCCTCCCTCAGCATCCCTCCTCAGCATCTGGCCTAGTCAGCAGGATGGTAAGTATTATCACGAATTATTTATGGAGGCATGGAGTGAATCAGAGTCCGACAACTGGCATAATTGGGAAGCCATTGGTGAGCACTTATGGAGGAATGCATTAGCCCTCGGCATTCCCAGAGCCAGGATTCAAGGTTCAGCCTTCTGGCACTGCAGCACTGCCTGCGATCCACCAAGTATGAAAAAATTTTACTTCTTTACTTGGTCCCTGACATTTTCTGGGTGGAATCTCAATTTCTGCATTATTTAGTGCTTGCCACACTGCTACTGCCACTTCCCTGACCTTCTCAGGGGAAGTTCTTCTGATCACAATATCATCTATATATTGGTACAGTTTCACATTTTGGGGGAGTGAGACTGTCTATGAAAGTTTAGCAAGCGCGGCATGAGCAACTGTGGGTGAGTGTTTACAGCCCTGTGGGAGTCTGTTAAAGGTACACTGTATTCCCTCCCAAGTGAAAGCAAACGTCTCTTTATCCTCCTCCTTCAAGGGAACCATAAAAAACATATCTTTCACATCCAGCCCTGCCATCCACGGGTGTGCAGCTGCTTGCAAAGTAGCTGTTAAATTTGCAATGTTTGGTACAGCAGCCGTTAGGGGCTGTATTAGCATTTGGTCACCTGTAATCAACAGTTAAACACCACCTCCCATCTGGTTTCCTAACCGGCCAGACAGGTGAGTTATATGGGGAATGGGTTCATGGAGAGAATTTGTCATTTCTCCAAATCAGCTGTGACTTCAGACGCAGGAGTACTGTGTCCAGCTCTGGGGACACCAACATCAGAAGGACGTGGACCTGGTGGAGCAGGTCCAGAGGAGGCCATGAAGGTGATGCGAGGGCTGGAGCCCCTCTGCTGTGAGGCCAGGCTGAGAGTTGGGGTTGTTCAGCCTGGAGAAGAGAAGGCTCCGGGGAGACCTTAGAGCCCCTTCCAGTCCCTAAAGGGGCTCCAGGAAAGCTGGGGAGGGACTCTGGATCAGGGAGTGGAACCACAGGACAAGGAGGAACGGTTTTACACTGAATGAGAGGAGATTTAGATCAGATATTAGGAAGAAGTTCTTGACTGTGAGGGTGGTGAGACCCTGGCCCAGGTTGCCCAGAGCAGCTGTGGCTGCCCCATCCCTGGAGGTGTTCAAGGCCAGGTTGGACGGGGCTTGGAGCAACCAGGTCTACTGGGAGGTGTCCCTGCCCATGGCAGGGGGTAGGGACTGGATGATCTTGAAGGTCCCTTCCAACTCAGACCATTCTACGGTTCTGTGAAATTCCATTTTGTGCTGCTGCAGAAACCAGGTATTGCGGTACGTTGGTGACTGTTGAATCCAGGAGTGCAGGGGCTGCATGGAGCACACACTGCGGCATCCTGATCTCTGCCAGGGTTGGGGGTCGATGTTTGAGCCGAAGCACCACACACTGCCGTCCAGCAGGTGCCAGGGTCAGCCGTTCATAACATCGAAACCTCAGAGTAGAGCTTAGAAAGCAAGGGGGTCCTCTCGGAACCTCTTGACTCAGCGGGAGGGTCTCCTCGACGCGTCTGCCTGACCCTGTCCTCCACGAAGGAGATAACCAAGTGTGCCTTGCCACTGAATCTTGTTAAGCCACGGTCACATTTGCTGTCAAACTTTGTTAGCTCACTGTGCTATGTCAATAAAGTATATTGTGGCTTCTCTCTTGCGAGGGAAGTGCACCACTCTATCGCGACAGCATCCCCCCTTGCCCCCGGTGTTAAGGCACATTCCGGCACTGGGGACTTGATGTCACCCAGGGCACGGGGGCCGCCACCACTTGCGGCCACCCTGTGGCCGTGGGGCTGCGTGGGTCAGTCCCCTGGACATTCACAGAAGGGATTTTTGTCTTTGCTAAGTTTTTAATTATCGGCAGCCTTTTCCTTGGGACAGAAGCTTATTTATGTCTGATTACTTTTCTTAATGCATCTGTGACATAATCAGGGTTTCCTCTGCACGCACAGGAAGACTTTCTTCATTAGTTATTAGATTTCAGCCCCCAAAGAGCAAATTAGGGGACATGAATATGCAAATGTAATGCTTCTAAACTGATAGCACCAGAGCTTCCTCCGGAGGGGATCAAAGCTGCAGTGACATTTGGCTTCCAACTCTTTGCATTCGGGGGGTGGGGTTTTATACTGTCTTTAATTTGTTTTTTGCACTGGAGAGAGCTAAAAATAAAACTTCCACAAAAGTTGTTCTTCTTTTCTTGCTTAGTTGTGTTTGTTTTGGCTTTTTTCTAAATAATATTTGCAACGTGTTGATGAAGCTGGCCAGCTTTCAGCCGGAGGGGCTGAGGCTTTTCCAGCCTGTGCTCAGGTGCCGTCGCAGCCATGCTCTGCCCAGTGCCCGGTTAATGCCGCGGCAGGCGGTGACACGAGCACGGGTGCCACGGCGAGATGATTTAGCATGAGGGACAGCTTGGGGATATGCTGGATGGCAGAAACTGCGCGGCATCACAGATGGCTTCAATTTGGGCTGTAACTTCCCCAAACAAGCCGTTTCCCCCCTTTAAGCCTTTCCAATCCCACCCCTGGGAATCCTGCGGCAGAGCAAGAGAAGTCAATTAAAAGAGCTGCCGGCCCTGCTCACTAGCCAGGGTTTGCTTTGCAAACGAACCCTCTGCAGCCCACGCAGGGTCAGACTCACTGTGAGATGCCAGCACCTCATGTGGGAGGGCGAGATTTAAAGCTGAAGGAATTCTGCAGGCTCCAGGGAGGATAGTCGGGCTCCCAGACCGAGGGTTTCTAACACAACGTAGGTCAGCGGTGGTTTCTTCCCACCTGCCAGTGCTGGCACAAACACCCAGGGTCGGGGTCCGGGACATGCCCCCAGCCACGGGGGCAGGATCTGGCCCGAGGCACTGCCGCATGCCGGCGCGGCACCCACTGTCCCCGCATCCCTCCTGGCGAGCGGTGCCCCCTCAGCAGGGGCTACACGGGCAGCAATGGCAGGTTTAACCACAACAATTAAACCAAGGACATCCAGAGGGCAACACATGAGGAGGGGAAGAGGAGAGGGGGGAAAAAAAAAAAAAAAAGAGGAAGAACGTTAAATTCTGCACATGGGGAAAGAGGGATATTTTTAACAAATACTCCATTAACTGCCAGCAGGACTTGATAATTTTTTTCTTAGCGTGCAAAATGCTCAGGGAGCTTCAAATGGTGGCAGCTTGGCTCCTCCACTCCCATCTGTGCAGTGCCGCCTTCAAATTAACAGCTACGCCAGAGCAGCCCCCACCCCGATTAGCTCCCCCCAGCTCCCCTCCCAAGCATCCCGCGTCCTCCCTTCTGCCGGGGCTTTGGGTCGGCTCGGCTGGTTTTGTACATCCAGCTGGGAGGCGCTGGGTGCCTCTGCGGCCGCCTTGCACGCGAGCATGCAGGGCCGGGGAGGCAATCATCCTCACCACGACGTTATTTCTCTGTAAGAGAAAAACACCCTCTCTGCATCCTGGCCTGGCTGTAAATGAGGTCAGTGCCACCGGGATAGTCATCAGTGCAATTACCATGAGCAATCAGAATTTGTATCTTCTCCTGACAAGAGGACTCAAAAATGAGCCCAAGAAGTGAAACGAGTCCCGCTGCAATTATTAACCGCCCCCGTCAGGCAGGGGAGAAGCCAGTGGACGCCGGGGGGGAAGGTGGGGTGGGCTGCGCTGTGCGCCTCACCCTCCGCTCCCGGGAACAGAAAAGAAAGGGAAACCGTGATGGACCAAGACCATGGGGGGAATTTTTGTACACCAGAAAAAAAGGGCATAAATTTACCAAACCTCTTTTATCTAAATTACGTGGCACTTCAGAAGATTAAAGATCCCACGGAAGCCAGTAGCCCCCAAATTATCAGTCTCTAGGAGGAAATACGAGCTCGCAGGAGCTGTGCCATAGACATTTGCAGAGCATCGGTAGTAATGGATTTCATCATTCTTTGCTGCAGATTGGAATAAAACAGCCTTTCCACACGGGAGGAGAGCCGATATTTCATGGGAAACAGGTATTTGCGAAATCATCAGGCAAACCAGCATAAACCCTCTGGACGAGGTGTTGCAAACCTCTGGAGGAGCATTGCAGACCCACAACGCTTTTGCACGTGTTCAGTGTTAACACCCCGGAGACACCGAAGCGCTTGCAGCATCCGGACCCGCTGCTGGCATTGATGCACCCCATCACACAGGAATTTCTGCCAACAGAGACGTGGGCCCAAGTGTCTTTTCCCTGCCTTATAGTGATTTTTATCACGGCGCACATCTCTTCTCATAGAGTTCATCCTTACTTTCAAGGCTGGAGGCACCTGCTGCCTGTCAAGGCATGAGTTTTCCCAGCAGATCTTCCCGTGGCTGCCGATGATGTGCATGCAAACGGGAGGGTTCCCCACTCTTCCCAGGAAGGGCTGCACGCCGTGCGTCCCACCTCTGCCGAAGCATCCCTCCGAGCCCCAGGACCACCCCAGCCCCGCTCCCGCCCCCAGCGTCACTGCTGCAGGCAGCTGCCCACGGAAGGCGCCTTCCCCTCCCTCCCCTGCCCACACTCATTAATAACGTACTGTAAGTGAACGCCGGCACGGTGCTCTCTTCTTGTATCTAATCGCGGCGGGGAGAATTATAGCTGCTCCAAAACAAATATTTATACTTTCTCTGGATGGCTTTTGGGGGGCCTCAGTCAGCCACTGCAGAGGCGAGGCAGCGAGGCGGGCTGACACGTATTTGGGTAGGAGACGGCGTGTCCCTGGCCCAAAGGTGACCACGTGCCGATCCATCTTCCTCCCTTGATAGAATTAAAAGCATGAAGCCCCATGTATTACAGGGGAATCAATAAAACGGCAGTGCCAAGAAGAGATATGTTCCCACTTGCCGCACACAAGCCAGGCTCCAGCCGATGAAACCCTCGGTTTCCGATAACGCGTGATCCCACCGGGTTTTCATCCCTGCAGCTGACCACGAAGCCCCCAGTAATGCATCCCGCGGTCACCACCAGCAGCCAAACGTGCCAGGCTCAAGAAAGCACCAGTGCCGGAGGGAGGGAGCCAGCAGAGAGGGCTCTGCACATTCACATCCCACATCCCCACGGGCATCTCCATCCCGGGGGACTGCTGAAGTAACTCATTGGGAAATACTGGGAATTGGGGGGAGATAATAAGGAACTCCAATAAACTCCCCACCAGCAGCAGCTGTTAGTCCATGTACTGCCACCCAGGGCTATAAATGCCCTTGGCTGGCTTTCGCCCTGATCTGTGCCAGCCCAGCCTCTGCTAATAAGTAATTAGGAGATAATTAACATTTGTAGCATACAGTGAGAAACATCTGGGCCTGATAACGTATGAGGAGCCTTCGAGGGTGATTAACGGAGTCCGGAGGAAGGAGACCTGTGGGTGGCTTGGCAGAGCATCCTGCTAGTGGGGACAGGCTGGGGACCAGAGGGGACGGGCTGGAACAGCCCAGGAGGAGCTCTGGGGATGGGGACACCTCTTCCCACCCGGCTTCCAAGCAAGGAATGCTGCATCATCCCCCCGGGAGAAGGGTTTCTCAGTCAGGAGCCGATCACTCAGAAGCGACCCAGACTTGGAGGAAAAACAGAGGGCATTTGGTGGAGCTGGAATTTATTTCGTATGACTCCTACTTAATTAAGTACTTCATTTGCATAACCTCGTGCCGTTACTCATTTCTGTCATCATGAAATTCAGCCATGTGCAAACAGTTAGCAAAAATAACAGACATAACTCAAACTTATGTTTGTTGTAAAAATGGTTTTACACGATGCGGTTAAACGGGCCTGACATACAGCCCAGAACCGTCTTTCCTTCCCATTTAAGGAGAGGAATAAATCTCTGCATTGATTTCTGGGGAAATTATTTTAGATTTTGCTCGGCTCCACCAACTCCCCTTCGGCAGACTTCCCTTCCTATCTGGTTGCTCCGCAGTGAAGCTTTGCAGCGGAGGGGGAGCCATCGTGCTCCCCACAACCACTCACACATTTATTTCCCTGTAAATTAGCAAAAGGCCAAGCCGAGGGGTCCTGAAGGCCTGATGTAACCTTATTAAACCTTTCCCTTGCTCTTAAAGGTTACCTGTGTTCATGTCTCTCCAGCCTTTTAACTAGCAGCATGTGTGTTGAATAATGAAGAAGCCAAAAATACATACGTGCGCATACAGATATATATTTTTAGGGCTGCTCTGACCTTCTGCAGCTTGCTGCTGTCCTCCCCGTGTGACACCAGGAGAAATATTCCCGGTGACACTCGGCAGCCGCTCGCGAGTGGCCTGCGAGCAAGCAGCACCATGCCGTGCCGCGCGGGCTCCTCGGCTTTCGGGCGGACGGTGCAGCCAGGAGGGCTGAGCGCTGCAGGATGCTTGGCAAACCCAGCTGACGTTTCCCAGCGTGACATTAATAAAGGCGGCCTTGAGCGACGAAGGGAGCTCTGGAGGCGCCAGGGGAGAAGCCAGAGCATCCCTGGGGAGGGGGACTCTGCAGTCTGCTGGATCCTGCCCTGCTTTTTCCTTTTCTCACCCGTGATGGAGTGACGCTTAAAACTGCGGCGGCAGCAGCCTGTCCCGGGGCTGCAGCACATGGCTCTGCGCATCCTCCTGCACCCACCCTACCGGTCCCAGGGCTCCCCGCTGGCCACCACCATGGGCAAGCAGCCTTTCTCCAGCCTGGCATTTCCAGGGCACCCGTGTCCACGGCAGCTTGAGCAGCGGCTGCCGAAGGACTCGCCATCTCGCAGACCGATGCTGCAGCCGAGCCCTCCCGCGGCTTCTCACAGCAAAAAGGCCCAGCATGGGGAAAAGCATCCCCACAGGCAGAAGCTTTTCACTGATACCTGAAGGCTTCAGAGGCGTTTGCAAAGTTTTAACGTGTTAAGCATGAATAAGTCCAGTTTACTACTCTCTTTGCCCTCCCTGGGTGGCTGCAGCATCGCTACTGAGCCTGGAGGTCGGGGGTTATTTCCAGGCAGCCGAACACCAGCTGACGGCAGTCCCCGAAACAGCTCACCCTGGGATGTACTCACCACGGAAAACTCATTTAAACGTGCCCTGGGAGACCCCTGTAAGCGGTCGAGCCTGGGATGCCCTGACGCGCAGATGGGACTGCACCCCACGCAGGGGAGCCACTGCTCTGAGTCCCCTCGTCAGCAGTGTTAGCAGAGAGCATCAAAGCTCCCCGCGCCACCGTCACCCCCACACTGGACTCCTCTGCCGGGGCACCTGCACGGCTGCATCGCTGAGAGCACGCGCGCTCGTGTCTTACAGCAGGGGAAGAACAACTCAAAGTGTCTACAAATACCCGGGAAGGCAAACGCATTAACCTTATCTTGATCCCAGAGTGTAGTTACATAAAGCCTGGCTCCCAAGCAAATTAGTACATTAATAACAATTTCGTTCCTGTAATTACTATCATTTCTTAGATCTCCCAGCTATTTGCTAATTCAGCTACGTGCGAGGGCATTTCCACCACCAAACCTGCTGCCGCCTGCGATGGCCCAGCCTTGGCCAAACTGCTCTGTGCAACGCACAGGCTCTTGGGAAACCTATTTTTGGACTACGAAAACTATTCATAGTTTAAATAAAGATGCCAGAGACAAATCAACCTGATTCTCATCCAGTGAAAGGGCTAGTTCCCACCTGAAAATAAGCCCTTCTGCTGGTCCAGCTCCCTGGGCAGCCGGTGGGATGCGCTCCGATGTGCAAGAATAACTTAAACCAAACACCTCTTGCAGGCGCATGTGCACGAAGGAGCCGCACAGCGTGTGACATACCTGTATTTAGTGAAGCCTTGAGGAAAAGGGGCATTGGCAGTGACAAGGAAGCATACAGCCGGGGAGGGAGACAATGTTTTTCACAAGTTGCAGACACAGGTTGCAAGGAGAGGTCCTGGGAACTCCTCCAGGACTGCCCAGGGAGAAACCCGCATTGATCAAGCTATTCCTAACCTCCCTCCCGGTGGCAGTGGGGATGGATGCCAAGCCCAACGCGTTACAGGCAAAACAGAGGAGCTGCAGCAGCGCCAGCATGGCAGGACCAAAGATGCCAGGTCCACCACCGGCGCCTGCAGAGCTCCCCAATGCTCAGGGACCCCCAGGCCCCCGCCATGGGCCACCCCGAAGAGGGTGCCTTGCCATCGGCTCCAGAGGAGGAAGGAGCATCCACTCGGATCTCCATGGAAACCCACACCGAGCAGCAGGGAAGGCTTTAATTTGAAGTGCTGATTTGGCTGAGACCCTGGGAGCAATCGGCAGGAGATGAGCTGCATTAAGAAGCAGCAGGGGTGGGATGCTTCTCCGAAAATGGGTGCCAAAAGAGTATCTGATACCATTAGGCTTGAAAACCTGCTTCCGAAAGGCAGGGAGCTGAGCTGGGCGAGCCCATCACAGCAAAGGATTTATTTAGTTCATTTGGCCCCTTTTTTCTACGCGCAAATTATCCATGAAAAGATTTTAATTATTTTTTTTTTCTTTCTGAATTTGTTCATTAATTTGAATTGAGGGGCAGATGGTCCATGCAGGCAGAGCTCAGAGCATCCTCCGGCACGCACTGTGGGTGAAGGCAAACCCCACCACTGTCCCCACGCTGCGGAGACCTCGGCCACCAGTCTGCCAGCCCAGTGAGACACCCCAGGTTTGCAAAACCTGTCCTCGAGAAACACGCGGTTTTGGGACAGGTATTCCCAGGGCCAAAATGCCAGCGCCAGCTGCATCCCCATTTTCCACCATCAACAGCCCACAGGGCTCACCCAGGAGGAGGTGAGGTGCCACATAAATTATTTCCAGTTTGCCAGTGTGGGAGTTAATCACCAACAATTAACTGGGATGGGATGGGATGGGATGGGATGGGATGGGATGGGATGGGATGAGGAGCTGCACAGAGCCGGAGCCTGGGGCCATTGGTGATGCTCAAGTACTCATCGTCTGAGGGGCTCCAGCTGGACACCCCCCGGCCGAGCAGAGGCATCCCTCCCGCAGATCTCAGGGGGCTCTGGGGGTGGCACTGGGGGGGTGCGGGTGCCGCCGTGTCAGCAGAAGCAGGGGGAGCCCGGGGCAGAGAGCCCCTGCCTGCAGCTGACACCCGGGCGAGGGCTGGCAGCAGGTAATCCTGGAATTATCCCTCGGCAGCAGATGTGAACGTTAGCCTCCATCCCAAGGGGGGTCTAAACCTGCACTGACGGCAGAGGACAGCTTTTATGATCAATTCTCTTTTGCAGCCTTTCTCCAGCAAAGCGGGTGTAACGGCAGGGCACGGCTGTTCCCAAAACCCTGGGTGACACCATGTCAGACACCAAGAGGTGACGCAGCAGAAATTTTAAGAGATTTCCAGCTGTAAAAGCAAAGCCTGGCCCATCCAGCACACGGTGGGTAACTCTGGGTAGGAAGGGCAGGTTTTCAGCAAACTTGCAGGTCTGGCCTTTCTGTAGAGAGGCCACACCTTCTTTTAGGGAGAAAATACGAAGCATGGAAGTATAAAATGCTCCATGATAGACGGAGACGCACAGTAAAACAGCAGAGATCTGGCCTAGCCCGCTGGCATCTCCCATTTCCATCTCCCACTCCATGCATATTTTGGAGATCAACAGAAGGCCGCAGCCTCCGAGGCTTTTATTCCAGGACTTTTCATTTAATTTAATTATTGAAGTATGTTTCCCCCGAGACAAGATCTGCGTGACATTTGATAAGCCATACCTCCTGGCATAGTCCACTCTCACGCACCAGCTACCAGCCGAATAGATTTACAGAAGCTAAAGAACGGGTCTTACTGCAGGAGGCCAAAACAAGGTCCCCAGGAGGAGTCTTGGGGCATCTCCATCGAACACCTCACGGCTGAGCAAGAGGGGTGACCAGCCAGAGGAAAGCAGGGCACGAATGAAATGTTAATCTGGGCTGGGAGGTGATGAATGGCTGACAGCGCTCGGCCCGTTGTGTCCCTAAAATCAAGTGCTCTCTACGCATGAATTCGGGGGCGCGCTCTGCCGTACCTGCTTTGGAGACCTCCGCGCTGGACTCCCACCAATGAGCCAAGGGATCCGGTCTCACTCCCACAAACGCCTGGTCGACATTCGATGGGAGCTGCTGCAGGAGCGGGAGTCGTCTCGCCAGAAGCACCTTCCATTGCCTACAGCACCCACAGAGTTTATTTAAAAAGCTTAACAGTATTTGGAAATAACAGGTAAACGCTCCATGCCTTTGACTTTCACTAAGGTGGATGCCGCTTCCCACCTCTGCACAACAAATTAACTGGTAAATGAATACAAAGCCTCAATTCTTCATCAAATGTCAAGGCTGGGACAGAAAGAAGGGAAAAGATTTAAAAGCAACCGACAGTTTATAAATGCTGCAAATTTCTCATTATGTAGCTCGAATTATTATACAAAACTAATCTGCATTTAAGCATTGGTCCATGGTAGACAGGCCCCATCTCCTTCACCCGGTGGCTGCAGAAAGTCCCATCAAAGACCCCAAAAACCCTTGAGGTATTGCGAACTCGGAAGCGCCACTCAACTTTAAACCCGGGAGGGAGACGAGCGCCGCAGGGAAGCAGCCGACATTTCTCACGGCTGATTTTGATGTGTGTCTGTGAGGATCCCCTCGCCACGGGTCCGGCTGCTCCAGCCCAGGCTGTGGAGGCGCTGGCCAAGAGCATCCAGCTCCCTCCAGGCAAAGGCCACCGGTTTAGGATATTTCACCTCGGATCCCGAAGGGGTGGCTCCCATCACCCTCTTCCCAAGAGACCTGGTTAGATAGTGAGGACATGTTTTGAAAACGTCCTTCACATCTCATCCATCCCGGCTGAATGGGAGTGCAGCAGCCACAGCTCGGAGGCTTTTCATCTCTTCTGCCAGCCTTCCTTTCTGCTGGAGATGCTAATAAAATGCATTTCCTACAGCCATTGTTTCACTTATGGAACCTTCAGCCTGGTTTTGATTGAGTGCACTTAATATAGTTGCTCTTGGAGAAAGGATTTTGAGCCTGGTATTTGACAGCCTTGATCTTTAAGAAATCCATTAAGAGCGGCTTTATCTCTGGGTTTTCTAACCATTAAATTCGTTTTTTATCAAGTCGGTGGTGTGCTTTCAGGAAGATATGTGGGAGAAATGGGGAATAAACCTCCCAAATTCCAATGCTGGGACTTCTGTGCCATATTTGGTCTGCGTGTTAATAACCAAAAGGGCATTTTTCTTTGCAGAAGAACATCTTACACCTCATTTTGAAGAAGTACAGGGTCTGAACTTCCAGAGGACAAGAGAGAATTGTAATTGGCCTAACAGATATTCCTTACCGTATTCCCTCTGGAAGGTGAGCACTGAGAATCACGTCTGGCTTCAGGCACCGGACATCCACTGGTCCCGGTACCAGCAGCCACAGGGACTACAGGTTCACATCCTACTGGAAAAACCTTTTCTTGCTTCTCAAATAGGAAAATTAATTATCCTTGAAGATAAAGCTTTTCAAAGAAAGCTTTTTCTAGAAGACAAGGTGCTGGGACCCTCCCTGGGGCAAGGTGGTGCCGGGCATGGTCTGGGCTGCATCGTGGGAAAGCCGGGACACTGCCTCTGCGCCTCAGCCGACAGCTCTTTGTTTTTCAGGTTTTCCTCTGGAAAACCATCCAAAGGAAAGGGGAGGGCAGACCCCTGCCAATAAGCCCAGAGGGGAGCCTGTCACCCACCTTCATGGTGCTCTGTCACCTCTGGAGCAATTTGCTTGTCTTACAGCTAATATATAATTACTACCAGCAACTATTTCTTCACCGTGAAGCCCAACAGCTCCCTGGAGTAAACTTCTACAGGTTTTCTGAAACACTTTCTCTAATACGGCGCGAAGTATTTCAAGTTGTGCTGAAGGAAAGGCTGCAAGCGCTCGGCAGCACCCCCAGTGCGCAGCCGCTCGGCGCAGCAGCAGGAGGGGATGAAAAGGTCACTCGTCCCACTAACGGCACAAGAACGTCGAGATGATCTTTGGCAACGCTGGCCAGTGGCTCCCACACCTTCTCCTCATTTTCCGACACGTTTTTCGCCCTCCCCGTGCGGCCAGCAGCACTGTCCCCGAGGAAGGCGATGGGGAGAGCAAGCAGCCCAGGGGATGCTCTGCCGTCGCCCAAGCCACGGAGCCGGGGGCTCCTCTGCCCGTACGCTGCCGGTGCATCCAAAGAGCTTCTCCTCCGAGGGCAGCCGGGGCCACGGGGCCCAGGAGGGAATTTAGCTTCCCTCGGGTGAAATGTACTGTTAAATTAAGAAAGGAAGAGACGCATGGAACCTGAGAGAGCACTTACTGAACCTGCAGCTGGAGATGGTTTGTGCGACCTCATTAAAGGTGGCTTGAGAAAAAAACAAAGTTGCCACATCTGCATATAAAAAATATATATATATGCGTGTGTGTGCGTATGATGCTTTGCATTGCATGCATAAAAGTGAGCAGAGCAGCACTCTGAAAGACAAAAAAGTTACCTGGAGCTGAGGACCCACCGCACGGCTCCTGCAGAGCCACCAGCAGCCTGGCAGCGGCCGTGGCAGTGCCGCAGTGTGCCGCATCCCACGGCTGCTCGAGCCCACTGCCCAAGCACTGCCCGACTCGGCGGCGGCACGCAGCCGGCAGGTCGAGTTGCTGTGTGCCTGCCAAAGACAGAAACTAATAAACTCATCCCAGGTGAATTAAAGCATTTCATTTAGATTTTGACCTTTTGAAAGAAAATGAATAATGCATTTCAAAATAAAAGCTCATTTCAGACTTGAGAATCAAAACACTTCCAGCTGGAAATGCCAGGGCAACGCATTACAACCCCAAAGTTTTGTGATTCCTTAGGTGGAAAGACTGCTCCCTTAAATCTCGGTGCCAGCAGCCGCCTCAAGGACAGCTGCCCTGGACCACCGGGTTTTCCCCCACCAGGCTCCTCAGGGAGTTCATGGAAGTTTTTATGGAGCCAACAGAGCGGTGGTTTCCCCCAGTGTCACTGGTCACCCCAGGCTCTGGTAGCCCCACCAGCCATGCTCCACCAGTATATTCGTAGTGTAACCATCTCTCCATGTGTTGTTGATTAATTGATAATGAACTCATGTCCCAGGATACAATCACCCTGAGGAGCACTGGGCCCTGCAGCAGGCTGGCATGGGGTTTTTGCCAGCCTCGAGGCCAGGTGATGGGCCGGTCATGCCCACGCAGCCCCATGCCCTGGGAAGGGACTCGTTCAGGCTCTCCCCATCGCTCTGGGCACCACTCCTTCAGCCTGCAATTATGCACTGCAAAAGTGAATCAGCTTCAGTAATAGCCAGAGAGCCAGGTCTGCCTCTCCCGGCTGCGGTTGTTGCCCTGCTGCTTGACCAACACCAGCCAAAGGCAACGCATGGCTCCATCAGCGGGACACCGTGTCTGCCGTAAGAAGGTGCCATGCCATGCCAGGGGGTTGACACCGGGGCGCCTTCCTGGCCCCCTCCCGTGCTCAGGGCAATGGCAGCCACCCTCCACCACAGCCAAACCTCATCAGCAGGTTGCAGAAGCATTTGCTTGATGCTGCAGTGCCACTTTCAAACAAGTCTATCAGCTTTCCATTTGGCAGAGACTCTAAATACTCATTTCAGCTAATAAAGATACCCGGTAATGTCGTATTACAAGGCTGGCAAGATCCCAGCAAATATTATGGTGAGCCTTTGTTTAATTAGGGCTTTCTCAGGCAGTTCCAATTTTATCCTCATAACGGGAAAAAAAATAAGGGTTTAAAAGTTTGAGCCTGAGGAGTACCCTGCTGAAGCCCAAGCATCTCAGGAGCCCATTTCCCAGCGTGAAAGGGCATTTTGCTGCTGTGGGAGCTTTTGCACCCAACTCTATTTTTTCTTTTTTTTTTTTTTTTTTTTTTTTTTTTTTATATTTTTTTGTTCTTTGNTTTTCCCCCCTCTTTTTTTTTTTTTTTTTTTTTTTTTTTTTTTTTTTTTTAAACTTGTTTTCTTGTCTATGCTTGCCATTTTTCAGCAGCCCCTCGCTGCCCCGGGTATGGGTAGTGCTGATCGGGCATACAGCCGGGAGCTGGGGGCCGATTTAGCTGCTCTTCCTACTCCTCTGCTGCTGTTCTTGCAATGCCTCCCACCTGCCCCCCACCTCTGAAAACCTGGCGTTTCCTCCGGTGCCAAGGGCTGGGGACCCGGCCGTGCCAATGCTGGCAAGCCAGCACAGCTGCCATGGGAAGGCAACGCAGGCAGCTGTGCACAAGCATCAGGCAGGGCTTTCCGCCTGCTCCTGCCTCCCCCGGCTTCCCAACGCAGCCCTGGAAAGGTTGTTTGCTCTGAGGCTCAGTAAAGTTCATCTGCCGCAGCAGCACACCAACGACAACTCCTGTCTGGGTAAGCAAATGAATTTTGATGGGTTTTCCACCCACTCCGCTCCAGATGGGAAATGCCAGTGCTGGTTGGCAAAGCTCATGGACAGCAGCCCAAGGAGGCAGCGGGAGCAGGAGCTGAGCGGGAGCCATCTCAGTCACCTCCCTGCAACGCATCCGCAGCCAGGGAGGGCGGAGAAACATGCGGGAGCGGCAGCGCGGTGGGGTGTGTGCCAGCAGTCCTCGACGTTCCCAGCATCGCTCCGAGGGGAGCCCACGTCCCAGGGTGCCAGGGCAGCCAGTGCTGTGCTGGATGCCTCCAAGCAACGGCTACAAACTCCACCAGGACACATGCCTGGAGAGGAAAAGCACGAGCAGAATCAAGCCGGGCCGTGGAAAGCCTTCCAAGGCTGGCTGAGGCACCCGGCAGCCGTGCAGAGTGTTCCTACCTTCACCTCCAGTCAATCCAGCACCCGCGCCTGACCCCCCACCAAACGAGCTCAACCAGAGCCGCTGCAGAGCATTGGATCTCCCTTCCTTGGGAAACGCCAGGGCCATGAGACCACACGGCAGCGGAGCTCC
>VYXH01004997.1:14346-34617 GCA_013397275.1 Burhinus bistriatus | reverse complement strand
GCTCGGGCAGAGCCAGCTCGTCCCCAGCCCAGGGAATCCCTCCCCTCACAGGCTTCGCCCAGGGAGACTTCTGCTTTTGTTTATGGGACAGCAATGGAGTTTTTGTGCCTTTTATTATTCACATTCGCAATTACGGCCAAACGAATTCTAAGGAAATTGTTAGTCTTCAGATGGTCTCATTAACGCAGATAATTTGCGCTCCGGGGTTTCGTGCCGATGATCCTACACATGACAGCTCTAATCAAAAGATAATTATTGCAAACACTTTTCGGCAGTAAATTGTTCATAATTCCAAGTGGGCTGCCGTTCCCCTTCTGGAGGGGCTTTCACTGGGCTGGTCCGGGCCAGCCCCCGGCTCACCGCGGCCACGAAGGCCCTCGCCAGCCCCGTGCCCGCCGGCAGGGGGTTACCTCCAGCTCCTGGGGGTGGGAGGTGAAGACCTGCACCCTCCGTGGGGCTGGGGTGCCCCGCAGCAGCAGGGAGAGGCGGGTGAGCTGCCCGGCCATGCAGCTGACGTCCAGGCGCTGCAGCGAGTGCAGGTAGAACTGCCAGATCTGGACGGGCGTCGCCAGCCAGGCGTCCCTGCAGCAGAGACAGACGGACGGGGCTCACCGACGGCTCCTTCTAAGAAACCCATTTCAGTCCCACCCATTCCTAAAGCACCATCTGACGCAGAGATAGCCCGGCTGGCTCAGAAGGCATTAGCTTGCACACCAGAGATGCTCCGGCCAGGGATTATGTAGAGGAAAAGAGAACGATGTAAAACCCTGAGCTGCAAACATTTTGGGAAGCCTCCTGTCTGGCTTTCTGCTGCTCAGCCAAGTCGGCCGTGGTCAGGAAGCTGCAAGCAAGGAGAGGGTGGCACGAGCTCCCCTCCTGCCCTGCGACACGCTCAGGGTTAGTGTTTCTCACTTTTTTGGGGTCCTGCTACTTACATATAAATAGCAACAAAGAACTTCTTGATCTGCGGGCTTCGTCCTCCGGCTACTTTTAAGAAGATGTCCTGCGGCTCCCCAGGCCCCTGCATGCAGAAATGAGAGCATCGTTCCAACAGTTAACCTCGAGATCAAACCAGCTAATGAGGACTCCAGGGTTTGCTTCCCATTAACGGAAAAACCCGCCACCAACCCACTTACAAAAGCAGATGCTTTCAACATCTAGTTAAGCTATGTTATTAAGTTATTATACAGCTTGGCTGAGCTCTTCCAGTATTTTTAATTACAAAAGAGGATACAAATGACTATCGCATTCCAGGTCTGCATCTGTAATCAAATTTTGGCAAATTTTCCCCAAGTTTTCTAACAAGCTGTAATCTAATTACCATACTAACACATTCCTGCAATGGCAATTAGCAACTACCCTTCATCGCCATCTGCACGTATGTGCCCAAGTTTATTTCTTCCTTTCTACCTCCCCCAGCTGCAAAGCAAGCACAGGAAACCAGCGCTGGGCATTGCAAAGCACGGGCTGCGCTCGGGGAGGGACGCCGAGCGACGGCTAGGCTCAGCCCAAAGCCCACCTCAGCCTGGCACGGCCCTGCCCACCGCCCCAGCATCACCCAGCAGAGAGATGCTCCGCCGTGCGCTCAGAGGACGCGCCATCCCTCCTGCCGCGCGCCTCCAGCAGCTGCCGATACGCCGAACAGCGGGGAAGGTCTGTCCCACGCCCGACAAAAGGCTGCTTTTCCCCAGCATCTTAATCATCTGGTATTTGCTCAAAAGAACAAGCGGGTACAGGCTGCTGCACAACGCGATAAGGTGCAACATTCAGCTTCAACCGCAAAAACAATGCGGCTCCTTTTAATTGGGAATAAAGGGCAATTCCAGCTTCATCACCGCCAGTGTTTCACTACCACAGGCTGATAAATGGGGATGCTCCGTGGGTGCAAGTCATTTCTCTGCCGACGAAAACGACACACAGCAGAAGGACACAAAGGACAGACCGATGCCGAAGTGCAACCAGTACCATATTTTTGGTTTCGCAAATGATGTCAGGGTCACTGCAGCGAACAAACATCTCGGGCTGCCCCCCCGGCATCCCCACCGGTGCGCCTGTGGAGGAGAGAGACCAAGATGAAACCATATTCAGCGTCTTCTCTGTGCCTGCTACCCCGCACCCCACACAGCCACAGACCCTTATGCTGGGCTACCAGCAAACTACACGGGCATACTGGTGCAGGGAATTAAGTATAAAATTAATGCAGGCAGGCAGATGAAGAGCAAGTGAGGAGCCCAAGGCTGTGAAACAGATGTGCTCTCTGGATGCTGCTGGACCTCCAGGAAGGCCCCTATGAACTGCAGACGCCGACTAATGAGGAAGAGCCCGAGCCCCCACCGGGCACACCGCGGGCTCACCGGGGAGGGTGTGCCAGGGGGGCAGCCGAATGGTTTTCTTCAGGAAGGTGAGTTCCGGGTGGTAGAAGCGGAATGTCTGGTCCACCACATGGGGCTGCGGCTCCACCTTCACCCGCAGGAGCGCGATGGGCTTCCCCCCGCTCACCTGGAAGGAGACCTGTCCCGGCAGGCCGGCGGGAGAGGGATGGAGTTTTGCAAGACTGATGCTTCTCCTCCCACACAGCCCCTCGAGCAGCGTTTTCACCTGGCTCCCTCACCTGGATGTGCTTTGTCCGCCCGGCCCCGCTCTTCCCCAGGGAGTGGGCAGCCGTGTCGGCACCGGCACCTAGCCCAGCTGGCCCCTGCGGGGTGCAAAAGCAGGTTGCCTCAGGGTGCAGCACGGCTACGGCTGCACAGTGCTCCCTGTGGCCATACCACCCTGCCCTGCATAGGCAAGCACAGCCAAGGGAAATGCTTCCAACCGGGAACAGCTTAAAACAGGTGACCGCACATACCTGTGCCGTGACAACAGCGGGGTCTGCAGAGAAGGTCTGGTATTTGAAGGGGATGCGGACGGTCTCATTGGGGCGCAGGTAGACCTGAGGCCTGAGGTCATCACGGAGGTGGAACATCTCCTCCTCTACCGGTGTAACACTCTTGGTCAGCTCCTTGAAGTGGCGCCACTCCCTTGGGTCCAGTATGACACTGGGGGAGTGAGCAGCAGAGATGCTGGTGAGGACTGGTCGGGAGCCAGCACCACCCCACCATCTCCCTACACACACAAGGGAGACCCCACTTTGGCCCCCACCTGAGCTCAGGGTGGTCGACCTCGATGGTCACAGTGTGCTGGACGCCATAGGGGTTTTTCAGAGTGAATTCAAAGAACTCTGCTGTCCCCAGCACGGCGTGCACGGTGTGGGTGGTGGTGATGGCCTGACTGAGCATCCGGGAGATGCTCTCACCCTTGACGTGCTCCCGGTAGGCTTCGATGATCTGCAGCTCCCGCACGTGCCGGGCACGCTGCTCTTGCCAGCTCTGCCGGGAGGGAGGAGACCATAAGCCTGGAGCCACTGCAGCATCCCTGGCCCCTGACACCCCTCTCCTCACCGAGGGCTGGGGTGTCCTCCCACTGCCAGCATCCTCCTGCTGCCGCACCAGTGCCATGCGTCGCAGCTTGCGCCGGCGGGCAGCCGCAGCCTCGCTGGGGGCAGCTGGAGGGGTCAGCCTCGCCTCTGGCCGGCGGCTGCACAGCACGGCCGCCAGCTCGCTGTCCACCTCAGCCAGCCTCCGTGCCCGTGACACCTGCCTGCCTGCAGGGACAGCACCATGGCACCCCCATTAGCACAGCCCCGAGGGCCCCCGTGATGCTGCAGGGTTGGGAAGGGGAGCACCGGAGGGGGCAGCCACCCCATGGCGGGGGCCACAGCATCAGCACTGCAGCAGGAGAGACCAGCAAAGACCTTGCCAATCCAAACCCAAGAGAGGGACAGGCCAAGCCTCAGCCTGGCAGGACTCACCACCAGCGGCATTCCGGGAGAGCCAGTTGCCGGCCAGGATGCTGCCAGCGCTGTCCGGCACAGGCGTAAGGCGGGAGCGGGACGGCAGCGGGGATGGCAGCTGCCCTGGGGTCTCCTCACACAGGTGGCCTGCCAGAAGCAGAGACAGGGATGAGCAGAAACTATCTGGTTTTCATCGTTATAAAATCTACTGCAAATTTTTATCCCCACTGCAGCTCTTTACAGGCAATTTAAAAAAGCAGGAACAAATACCTCATTGCTAACGATGCTCTGCAATCCTTACGGCGCTCCCTCCAGAGCCTATTGCTGTTGCCACCATACAGCCGTCTGCCCAGAGACGGAGCAGCATCAAAAGCACAGCGCCATCCCGAGCGATTCACTGCCAAGCCTCTAACCAGCTCCGGCTTTCATTTTTGTGCTCCCCGTCCCCAGGCTGCGGTACTGCCACCGGCACAGCCACGCGCCGCCGCGTCTCCCTGCTCCTGCTGCCATTCGTGCTCCCACAAAGGCCGTGCCGGACAGGGCTGTAAACCCACCCGTAGTTACTCAGCCTAGAAATCCCATCCGCATACTGCAGGGCAGGGGCACCAAGCTTTTCAATACTGTTTTTAACAACAGCATTTTGAAATTTAAAAAAAGAGGCCAGGAAAAAAACCCAATCAAAGTGCAGCTGTTGTCCTGGTGCAGCATCTCTGCTTCCTCTCTCTCTCTCTGTCCTTTCGCAGGGTGTGAGTTAAACCTCTCCCTGGGTCGTGAATCTCAGATTCTCCTTCCCAGGAGCTTATCGTCCCTTTGCAGGCAAAGTATGGAAACGACGATTTAAGATATCTTATAATGGAGCTAATCTTTCCTCTGAAGATAAGATTTTAAAACCTGGAGTCACTGCACATTTATAGGATGGGAAACTAAATATATAAAATAGAAGCACCCAACAGGTTCTGGGAAGAATAACGTTCTTACAAGCACAGTTCTCTTTCAGGTACAGCCCTGCGTCTCTCCCACAGCCCCGTGCTGTTTGCTAGCACCTAACCGCACAGCACTGTCCCCGCACCATCGGCCTCCCCGCTGCCTTGCACCGGCATTTCCAGCCGAGCAGGCAGGAGGGGACCGCAAGCACAGCCAGGAGCCGCATGTTTCTGCCCGCAGCCCAACTGGTGCTGCAGGGAGCTGGTGCCGGGATGGGGGCTCCAACGGGCACTGGAGGTGGCCGGGAAGAGGTGCGTGCCGCAGGGCACCGCTGCTGGCACCCAAGCCTTTTGGCCACACGAACAGCGGGCTCTTACCGATGTTGGCCAGGCAGAGGTGGAGGCGGCCCCTCACCACCACACGGACACCGAGGGGCCGCAGGGCACCGTGCCGCAGCGCCTCCCGGCCCATCACCGTCACGTCTGGCTCATACTCAGTCGTGGCCACCTCCAGCTCGTGGTGGGTCCTGATGGCTGCTCGGCCCTGGCGCAGCAGGGGCTGGGGACAAGGCAAGGACGGGTGAGGGGTAATGAGTTATCTGGGAGTCCAGTCTGGGGTGTTAAGGCGTTTGGGTAAGGATGTCTCTGGATGTTCTAGGTCTGGAGGGTTTAGCCCTAGAACACTGCAGGAGTTCCAGGAAAGTGAAAGAAAGTTAACATTTTGCCATCACTTTCGAGGAGAAGATGACAAATCCCACGATTAGGGGCTTGTCAGGCTGACATTGGTCTCAGCTACAGAGAGAGGCTGACAGCAACTCGATTACTAAAGACGTGAGGGTAATGCAACAGCATCTCAACACGGGACCAAAGGAAAAGACAGGCTCTTCCTTAACACTCCTGCATGCTAAGCAGAGGGTCTCCTTCATCGTTAGCAGTCCTGGGGGCGTAAGGGGAAAGACCTTCAATTTAACCGATACCTCCAATTTAACAGCAGCGGACCCAACAAGGAGCAGGGAGTCTCCATCCCAGACATCAATCTGGAGGCTGTGCTCAGCCAGGTACCGCACAAACCAGCGCTGCTCCCCGGGTCGCAGGAAAGCGGGATCCACCATGTACTTCAGCTGCAAGCCCGGCGGTCCTGCGAGACACATGGCATAGTCATGGAAATGGAGCTTCCACCAGCACGGACACGTCAGCCAGGACAGGGACACTCTTCTGCTCCGGAGAAGCCTGCCTGCTCAGACACCCACTCTCCTCCACTTAACGAACCCGTCGGTCAATTAGTAAGGTCTGAAGTCCCCCCAGGATTGGCAGCCTCCCACAGAAACAGTCTGTGCAGATCCCCCTCTCATTTCCATTAACAGCTCCACGTGGAGAAGGAGCTTCGTCAGCCACAAGTGCTCGGTGTCTCTTGAGACCAGAATTTAATAAGACACAGAAAGAAATAAAGAAAAGCAATCAGCTCAGAGGATCAGACCCGCTCACTCCGAGTGCCGCGCTCTCACATGTTGCCTTTCTTTTCAAAGGCACTTAGGTGCAGCAGGAGCCAGCAGCCTCGACACGCAAATCGCGCCACCAACACTTACCAGAGTTTTACTTCAAATGTTGGACATTTTGAATGTTTTTCACGATAAGCCACACAAACTAGTGGAGGTTTGCCATTAAAGGAGACACCAGTCCGTTCCCCAGCCCAGAGGCAAGCCCAAATCTGACTGACGGAAGAGGAGCAGCCACACAAGGATGCTAAAACTGGAGCTTACCAGTGCCAAGGGTTCCATCCTTGTTCACCCGGACAAGGAGTTGCGCCGGCACAGCCGCCCCGGCCATCGGCCCCCTGTCTGTGCTGACCAGCTGCAGCCGCGGCGTGGTGACCGGTGGGAAACGGTAGAACTGGAAGGTGAGGAAGACAGTGCTTGGCCACGTCCCCTCCACGCCATCCCGGGCATCCCTTGAGGGAGAGAGAGGGGTTTGGGTTAGCTCATGGCATGGCGCTGCCTCCCCATCACAAGCTCCTCGTGCATTTGGCACGCACTGAGAGGCAGAAAAACAAGAGAAGATCGGCAGCATCACAAGTATTTGGACTTCTCTGAAGACAGCAGGCATATGGTTTGCCTTGGCTTTCCAAAAAACTTCATAATTCCAGCTGTCTCCCACCATATGCTGCAACGAAGGAGCCCAGCAAAGGCAGCGTTTTACCTTCACACAGCACACTGCCATCCACGGAAAAAAACACCAAGTGGGGCCTTATCCAGCCAAACCCACCCGCACGGGTGCCAACTTTCTCAACTCCATATGCATTTATGGAGAAATCCTGCACTAACTAGCTTTTACACCACATTGTGGCTAATGGATACAACAACAAAAAAAAAAAAAAAGAGGAATATGATTTAAGAGTGCCCAGAAAGTACAGGAGCATCATCATAAAACTCTCCGAGGCTTTGCCTCCATGGCAGGCGCTGGAACAAGTAGCACCTTTGCAAGGACTTCCCCTGCTAAAGTGGGGACACAGGCTGGGGGGATTTCAGGAAAGGACTCTTCCCAAGGAAGCCCCTGGGATCTGCCTGCAAAAGGCACCACAAATAACTGCCATCCCACCTGCCAAAAGCCAGGAACTGCAGGATTATTTCGTTGCCTTGCAGAGGGTCGGCTTCCTCCAGCTGCAGGCTAAAAGTCGCTGGGTCTGCCGGCTCCGAGATTTCCACCGGCTCCTGGTTGTGGTCCAGGATCTCCGGGAAGCCGGCAGTGTGCAGGCGTGCCAGGGAGGCACGGGAGAGCAACGTGCGGGAGCTGATGGAGAAATAGGGGTGAGCCGTGCAGAAGCGGCCGCGGGCGACCCCAGTGAGCCGGGTGATGGGGGCGCAGGAGCCCTGAGAAGGGCAGCTGAGCATCACCTGCCTGCCTGCAGCCCCACGGCAGCGATGGGCACCTGCAGCGGGGCGAAGGGCAGTGCCCGCAGCTGGTCATCAGTGCAGGATTCCGTGTCCGGTGAGCCAAGGTCAGCCTCCAGGTGAGTGATCCCCCCGTCCTGCCAAGGGCCACGGCCACGCAGCACCGGGGACTGACCCCTGCCCCGCGGTGGGACCGACAGCTGGGACACCGACAGCTGGCGGGAGAGCGGCGAGCGTGAGCACCCACAGCCCCCCACGGGGGGAGCAGCCCACCAAGGCAGCCCATCCTGCAGGGACCCCCATGGCGAGACGGGCCCGCAGCCCCTCCTCGCTAAAGCAGCTCATATGCCGCATGCTCCGGCATCGCCGCTCTGCCAAGAAGCGGCGCAGCTCAACTGCCCGCGGGTTCGCACCTCTGCTTCCTATTTAGCTGCTGCACTTCCCCTGGCAAGAGGAGGGATGAGAAAATACAGCAGGAAGATCAAACCGCTTAATGCGGTCTTATGAAGCATTTCATTTCATCAAAAATATTTGTGTGCATTGATCCCTGCATCAAGATATAAAAAAGCATAAAGAGAGATCTCTGTATTCATAGCTCTCCTTAAATCCCAGTAGCTCGACACGAAGAAACCATGCGTCACTGTCAGCACGTACCGGGACAATAGTACCCAGCAAATCTGGGCTGTCAAAAACCAGAACTGCCCTTACAATACATTTCGGGTGTTAAAACTGCTCAGAGAATCTTGCCCAGCAGGATCCATTTTGCTGCCCTGGAGGAGGTGGATTTGAGCAGGATGCTCGGTGCCTCTCGGCCACAGCAGCCAGGATAACTGGCAGAGGACAGGACTAGGAGCATGCCCTCAGCATGTGGGCCATCCCCTGGGAACACCGCTGCCCACCACCCGTGTCCACTAGCGCACGCAGCACTTACCCCCGGTCCCCGCGGGGAGGCCGCCACTCGCAGCGGGGCTGACGGACCTGTGGAGAGGGATGGGGAGAGATGCTCTGCCGGAGCCGTCGCCCCCAGGCCCCACCACTGCAGCTGCACCCTCTGCCACCAAGCCCCCTCCAACCTCCCACCAGCCCTTTTACTTTTTGGGGGTGGGACCAGCTGATCAAGGTGCCTTACCATCTCTCAACCACTTATTTGACTTATTTTTCCAATAAGACTGTTGCCTGTGGGGGTGGGGGGGAGGAAGTGTAGCACGTCTCCAGATCCATCCATTATTTTACCGGGAATTAGGCTAACTCTGCCATAAAAGGCAGCTCCTCCATCCCCAGACAGTGCTGCGGTTCCCCTACGGCCATGAGGAGCTGCCTAAGTGGGATGCTTAATGAGACGTGAAAGTTTTAGTATACTTAAGGTTTTCGTCGCTCCTCTGTTATTTCTTGTCACTCCCTTCATCTGTTTGTGCATTCGTGCCCCGAAACGGTATGAGCTTTATCGTGTTTATATTTGGCTGCTTGGCTTGCGCACTGGCACAGCTGAGCTCGCTGAGCCGCGGGTCCTCCGGAGCAGACCAGGGGCACAGATGTTCTATCTCTGCATCCACGTGATGCAGAGATGTTATTTTGCTTTCACCACCATGTATATTCCAGCTTTTTCATGCTGACTGCTGTGCAAAGGAAACCACCCTGTCTCCTTTATGTCTAAAATATTGTTTTCTTTCAGTTAGGGTGGCTTTGGCCAGCATTAAGGAAACAATGGACAGATCCATCAGCATCACCCGCAGCTGAGCCAACAGAAGATGCACTTGGCCTCCCCTGGCCAAAAGGCCCAGATGGAGGCATGTTTTCCAATGGAGCTCTACAAAAAGTTAACTAAACGCTCTTCTCAGCAGCCCGGGGTGCAGGCTGGCTCTCACATGTGGCCACTCACCTCACGGCACGGCTCCAGGACCACTGCTGCACTTCCTGAGCTCTCCTGGTGCTGCCAGCCCCCCGGAGCCAGGGAAACGTCACGCAGCTCATCCCCCAAAACCAACCTGACAGGGCATCCCCCCCTCGCTGGGCACCCTGCCGGCATCCCAGCACGCTCTCCCCAAGCCAGAGCACCCCAGCCCAGCACGGGGCTGGAAGATCATCATCAGCATGCGCTCACTTCTCCCTTCACCGCGCTGCAACTCCCCAGTGCCCTGGCTGCCACCAGCATCCAGGAAAACCTCTCAGGCACTGCCAGGAAGGTACCAGCAGCGCTGCTGAGCGGAGCCTAACCCAGCGCAGCCCCAGACCCCCTCCATTTCCCCCCTGAAGATCTCGGCTCTAAAGGCCCTTAGACCAGCGAACCCGGCTCCTCGCCGGCAGGAAGCCAGGACGCGCTGCAGCAAAGCCATGGTGCCACTGCCACCTCGTGGAAGGCACAGCAGTACCGGAGGCGGTGAGGGAAAGGGTGTCCGCTGCACCGGGCATCGCCCCGACCTGCAGGCTGGCAGCTACTGGCTCACCAGAGGAGCTGGATAAGCTCATAAAACATATTTAAACACTGTCAGGTATCTGGAGCATCGCACCGAGACCTGCATGGGAACTGGAACAGGAGCGACGCTGCAGAGGAAAGGGGAGCTTGCTTCCCACCGATTCCAAAAGGGGGGATCAGACAGAAACAAGCCAGAGAGGATTTCCAGGAGCCCGGGGCATTGACTCAACTCCACATCCAAGCCCAAGCCAACAGCAGTTTTCTTTCCACCTCCGACACACGCAGCAGACGGGCGCTGAAACCCCGACCACCCGGCACCCCTGCACCATAGACAGATAGATGGATGCACACACGCACACGCAGCCTGGCTTTCCCCAGCTAGGGGCTGCCCGTGCACGCCGATCGAACGCGTGCTGCTGTCACACTCCCCGAGCAGCAGCACAACGAGATTATTATTTCTTTCCTCAGCCTATAATTGACGTCTCTCCTGTCCTCAGGTCTGGAGGGATTCAGAGACCAAAGAGACCAGCAGCGGCACTGGCAGAGACCAATGTGCTGCTGCTGCAGCTGCTGCGCCCGGTCCAGCTGTTCTGGAGCCCAAATGCTGTCAGAGTGACCCAAAACAGGAACGGACTGGTGCCGTGCTGGAAATCCCTGGGGATTTTGCATGTGGCTCAGCACTACTATCTCAGGGGAATTTTGCAAGTTAAAAAGCGAGAGCGGAATTCAACTCGATGGAAACTTGGTTCACTCCGGTAATTCATAAACTAGCTCACTGAAACTCGGTGAAGTCATGTTTTTTCTCCCGAGCAGACACCAGTGCCACACTCTATATTTTAAATGTCAGCGATCTGGAAAACACTCACTCAGCGATGGCGTAGGAGGCTTCTCCAACCCGTCCCTGTCTTTACGTAGGATCTCCGCAGCAGTTACAAGATGTTCTTCCGAATCAGTGGAAACATGGAATTGGACAGTCCCAGACTCCACGTGCTTCCCCTGAAATTGGAAATGAAATACTTTTAGACAGCGTGCTACACGCAGCCTCCCTTGTACCTCTGAGAGACGATTCCCATGCTCCACAGGCGGAGAAACGGTGGTGCAAGCTGGAGGCAGAGCCAACAAGGGGCTGTGCTTTGATTTCTGACCAAATACCTCTGTCCTTGCGGAGACACACACACACACAGACCTGCCAACTCCACCCACTGACACCCGCTTTAAGATTTCACTGAGCAACTTCTGCAGACACCCACCCATCCATCCTTGCCCGCAGCAGAGAGCAACCCATATAGCTTAGCACCACGGCCACATTCTGGCCACCGCCTTGCGACTCCTTCACCCCAGTCCCAACCCTCCTTTTGCTGACAAACACTTGGCAGAGAGCTCTTTATCTTACGCATGCACATCTCTGAATAAACCAGCCCAGGTCACGGTGGCCTCCCAGAAGTATCGCAGTAACTAACTGTGTTGACCAGCTTCACGGTAGCTCAGTCTGCATGCCTGCAGTAACTAAATTCCAGCAGCCCTGGACACCAAGCACACTATCTATCAGCGTAGATGCTCGCTGGCAGGGGGCGGGGGGCTGTCACCCTCCTCTTCCCATGCCTCTTCATTCACTCACACATTCGCAGAGCTTCCCCATCGTCTGGCACTTAAACAGGTTTTGGCACCGGCAGCATCCCCGCACACATGCAGCGCAGAAGCAAGCCCTTACCTGGTGGGAGCTCCTGCCGCTCGGCGGGGTCCGGTACACCAAGGCTTGGCAGGGGCTGCGGCGGGCGCCGCCGCGCAGGGGCAGGACCACGTCTGCCTCACCGGCTCCCAGGACGGGGCTCCAGACGGCCCAGCGCACTGAGCGCATGTCGGCCGCCTCGCTGCGGGCGCTGCCGGGCAGGGCCTGGGGGAAAGCGGGGGGAGCACGGTGAGCACCAGCACCCCCACCTCACTGCAGGGACGGGGGAGCAGGCGCTGCCGGACAGACACGGACTCCGATCTCCCGCAGAAAGCGCTCCCATCTGGTTTCAACCCATTCTGGAGACAGTTCACTTTCCAGCACCTTATTTCTCTTTTTGCACCCATTTTTCCCCTCCACTGACCACACCTTCTGCTCCCATCCCTTTGCAGGCTCTGAGGAGCACCAGGAATGCTTCTCTGATGGACAGGGATACGTCGGTCCCAAGGAGGGGACCTGAGATCATGAGACCTCTCAGTGAAAGAGCACAGAGCCAGCCTGCACAGTTTTGAGGTTTGCTTCTCCTCTCCCTGCCAGCAGCGCCGCAGGCAGAACCGGCACCTTCCTACGTGATTTCACCTCCTCAAGGCTGACCACAAATCACAGCCACTGCTGCACGCAGGCATGAATCCCACTTTCTCCCTGTAAACCCCGCACCACCCTTCCCACACGGGTACTCTTTGGTTTTTCTTGCACATATCCCATTTCCCCAGCCCGCCGCTGACATTACTGCCCTTCCTGCAGCCTGCAGTTGCCGTACGTCACGCACCCGCGCCCCAGGTAATCGTAGCTCATCCCTTCACCAAGTTACACAAGGGACTACACCTCTAGATTATGGATCAGCATAATATAACGCTGATATAATATATAAGCACAATATAATGCTTATCAAAAAATCACGGGGTTTTCATGCCTTGTACGTATTTAGCACACGTAGGCTGAGGCAAAGACACCAGCACCCGGGCAAAGGGCAGCTGCATTAAGGGATGTATGTTTGACCCCCCACCCCAGTGGACAGAAAGGGCAGCGTAAAGGCTTCCACTTACCCGGGTGCGTCCACAACCTCCCCTTAAACTGAAGGGGAGACACAGAAGCAAACCAAGAGGTCTCTACCAGTGCCCGCAATCACCCTCGCAGCCGGCTAATTATGGCACGGAGGACGCGGCGATCAGCTCGGCAAGCGGCTTTGGGATTAACCGCTCTGGCCAAGGGCTGCACCACAGGGAACCAGCCAGCGCTCGCACCCAGCACCACCAAATAGATCTGTGTCTGGAGCCCCAAATCTCCGCAGGTCTTTGGGTTTCAGGTTCTTAAAGAAGTTGAACCCAACACCTAATTTCCAACGGCACCACTCAGCTTCTCCTCCCCCCACCAACACAAATCCCCTTCGCCTGACCGCATGTCCCACTTTATAAACACCCATTTTTGACCCAGACAGCTCTAAGGAGAGAGGACACTTGCTGCATTTTCAATGAGCATCTTAGCAGGACGATTAGGGACTCCTAATGAACCCATCACCATCGATTCAGCCACACTATGGGCTGACAGCTGGAATGGAGAGGATCTCTGGAGGGTTGGGAACTGCTCGCTAAGCTGGGTTTAACCCACAGAAAGGTTAAACTGAAATACATGTAAATGGTTGATAAGTAGGCGTTAGCGAGCGTGGTCTCTGTAGTCAATACAGAGACTTCTCCTGGCTTTAAGGTCCAGAGAACATCAGGCTGAAGCTCCTAGAAAAACCTCAGCTTTTAGAGAAAAAAAAAAAAAAAAAAAAAGAGAGACATGGGTCCTCTTTCACAGCATAAATGCTAAATTCTAAAGAAAAGCCTTTTTTTAAATTAAAAAAAAACTGACATTTTCCGAAGTAGTTTGCCAGAACACTACAGGACTGCTGCAGGCTACATTTCTCCACGTATATGGAGAAACGTAGCCACACGTAATTAAAATGATTCAGTAAGCCCATTTGCAGGATATTTCGCACAGCGCTGCGGAAGGCACCTGGACACTTTATGGGGCCATTCGTTAGGCAGCCCGGCCACGTGATGAGGAGCTGCTGCATCTCAGGGGCGCGGGATGGCGGAACGGGGGCAGAGGACAGAGTTAGGCAGCAGGGCGCGCTTCCCCAGCGACAGACCTCCACTCTTTAATAAGGGACAGAGACAAGGCACACGCACGCTCAGCCCTACCTTCCCACCGCCTCTCCCCGAGCTGCAGAAGACATATTCCAGCTGGAAGCAGACCCCAAAGGCCGGGTGAGGGACCATTTCGCTCAGGTGGATGCGGCTCCTCAGGACCAGGGCTTGACCTGCACCCCTGCGCCGGGATGGAGAAGTGGCTGTGGGCAGTGCCCGAGGCAGGAGGGAAGCGGCACTGGCAGCGGAGGGTCTCCCCCTTACCTGGCTCTGGAGCCGGGCGCCCCCAGGCAGCCGCCCCGTGCCACCTCCGCCTCCGGCACCAGCACGGCCACCTGCGGCGCCTGGACGAAGCGCAGGCCGTTGTGGACGCCGACGTGCAGCCGCCGCTCCCGAACCGCCACCCCATCACCGTCTGGCGCAGCGTTAGCCTGCGACAGGCAAGTTTTCCAGCTCAGGCAGCAAGGCAGTACAGCATCCCTCCCTGCACCGCCCGCAGCCCGGAAAATTCAGGTAATCTGTCAGAAACCCGAAAAACAGGACCCACCTCCCCAGTAGCTGATGGATATTAAAATCTTTCGTCTTTATGTCAGAGTTGATGTAAATCTGGCAAATAAAGGATCTGGCCAGCAGCTCTTACTGCGCACCAAGCACTGCTGTTCTTAATGAGATGTACTCAATATGCACTGCATCTTATCTTTGCATTTGCCATGGCAGAGCAAACCCAAATTCTGCTTATTAGTGTCTGGATATTCAAAACAAAGCCTACACAGAGCACATGTACGTTAATCCGGCAGTAAACCAAACAAAAGGCTTGCATAAAAAAAAAATAAACTTGGACACTCCAAGCAAAACAAATACATGAGTCCCACATATCTGAATGTTCCTACTCTGCCCAAAACCAAAGCGCCCACATTACTGCTTGTGCACTGTGCTTTGCCCTGCTGTAACTGCGTCGGCAGTACCTGCAGTAAGCGATCGCTGTTCAGCAGGTCCAGCAGCTCTTTCTCGAATTCCTCCAAGGAAGGGTACAGCTGGACAGACAGCCTCTCCAGATAGCAGGTGACCGGCTTCATCAGCCGAGGTTTCTGCAAGCAGTCACCTGAAAAGACAAGGCGGCGTCCACAGGTCACGCTACGGCCGAGGGGGACATCGCTGGGAACGCAGGGGCACCCGGAGCCAGACCCAAGCCGAGAGCAGCCCTGGGGAGAGGTCACGGTCATGTGTGGGATCCCCAGCTTCCCCGGCACATACACATCTTTATGCCCGGGAGAGACCCAGAAATACACAACACCTTTGGTGTCAATGGATGCAGTCTGCTTATTTAACAAAGCCACCGCCACCATTGCGCTGAGGTGCGCCGCCGTGCAAGATGCTGGCTCTCCCCTCTCTTCTGCTTTCGAGCAGTAGTGTCAGCAGCACCAGGGACTCGGCTGCTTTGGAGACCTCGCTCAGCTTTAACACGAACAGTTACCACCCCCAAAACGGTTAGCAGTAGGGTTTTCCAGGCAGGAGGCTGAAGAATAATTCAGCTGCAGAACTGAGAGTACTTTTTACCCTCTGAATCTTCAGATCACATAATGTTAATCGCAGCAGCTCGAACAGCAAAGCTGCTACCCACAGGGAAAGATTAATGAGGGCTGAGCATGCAAGAGCTCAGCCCCCCAAACCTGCTGGACCCGCAGCGATCCTGAGCCCCGCCACTGAGGAGAATGACCTTAAACAAGCTGCAAGGGCTTCTCCGAAGACTCTGCTGAACAACTGTAATTAAACCAACCATCACTTATCCCTAGCAGCTTCCCAGGAGCAAAGCAATTAACGGAAGGAGAACAGACCAAAGCCATTTTGACATCTTTCAGGCTGAGCTATGAATGAAGGGCTGTGGCCTCACCAGCCTGCGGCGGGGGGGGAGATGCTCTTGCCAAGGGGCAGCACTGCAGAGAACCCATCAGTGCTCCCAGAAACCCCATGCCAGCACCCTGCCCACAGCCTCCCCGGGGACCTGCTGCCTTCACCAGGAGCGGTCCAGGCAGCAGGGCAAGGAAAGGAGCCCTTACTCGCATCTCCACGCATCGGCAGCAAGCCAGGAATGGTCTGCAGCCCGGACATCAGAAGGTTTTCGGGAAGAAGGTGAAATATCGTCTCCAGGGGCTGATGGGGCTTCAGGGCATACTGCACGTGGCTCTTCTCCATCACTGTCAGGTATTTGTTCTCTGAAGAAAAGAAAGCATCCCAAAATGACCAAAACCAGAGGGAGACAGCTTCACAGCACCACTGTCAAAGAAATCATTATCCACAAATGCACGTGTTGGGAGCAAAGCAAAACCGGGGTTTGCCCAACCAGACTTTTCCTGGCTGGCAATAAGGCACGTCCGCTTCGCACTACCAGGGCATAGACCAAGTATCGCATCAACCGGACACACACACTACTCATTTGGGTAAGAGAGACCACCAAGAAAAGAGAGAGACACAGGGCCTTGCTTACTTTCCACAGGGTCCTGGAAGTGTGGGTGCAGCAAGGCACGTGGCGTCCCATGGTACAGCTTCAGCCTGGAAGCAGAGAGCACATGAGCAACGGTCAGTAAATCCACACTGAAGCATGTCTTCATCTTCCACAATGCCTCTGCTCAACAGTAAGAGACCACCTTCCCACTTTCTACCCACAGTAAAAACCCTGTCCTTAGGGAAAGGGCGGGCATCCCTTACAAACCCATTGCTGCTTCCCCAGCAGTGAAGAATTCCAGGTTTCTAAACGCTAGTTTTGTTTCTGCAGCCCCAAGACCACGCTTTCTCCCCCCAAAGCAGGCATGCACATTGCTATCCCAACGCCCGGCATGCCCCACCACACAGCGGAGGGGGAGACCTACGCTCTGTCCTCAGCAGCCGGGTCCGTCGCCTCCGACCCGCTGCCGAAGAGGGGGATGAGTCCAAAGCCACAGGAGAGATGCTGAGAGCCCCCGTCACCTTTCCTGGCCGTCGTCACCACTTCCACGACAGCAGCGATGCCGGGGTGGTTCAAGGAGGTGTGGAAGTAAATGGTCTGGGACAGGAAAGGAGAGGGAAAGGGTATTTCAGAGCTGGCGGCAGCAGCTGCAGGCAGAGCAATACCTGTTGCATCCGGACAGCCAGCAGCGCAACCACAACATCCATTAAGACTTCCAAACAGCGGCTCATGGCAAATGACCTCTGGCACCACTTGGAAATCTCAGCCTCCTTAAATCTCAAACACCATGAACTTTTTTTTTTTTTTCCTTTTTTATGTTGCTAACACCTATTTTCCAGAGTAACTTGCAGGTTGCAGACCCCATAACAGCAGGACTTCGACGTGCCCCTGACCTACAGCATTATAGCAAGCCTCACACTGGGAAAGCCAAAGGAGCTGGAAGCCCTCCTGCCGTGGGGAGGGGAGACAGGGATGGCCCAGACCTGAGGGCAGGAGGGGATGGGACACAGGTCACCTCCCCAGGACAGGATTTAAAGCTAGGTTAATCTTTCTATTAAAAACTCATTACTGCAATGTCCCAGGGAAAACGTTTACTGTAATCACAGGCTGTCAGGAAGGGATAACGGAGAGAGACATTACCACATCAACTCAGGCAAATAAATCGTTATTCTATTATCTTTTATTGCAAAACGTTGAAATAATGACCACTGGCTGCAGACCAATGCCTCGCCTTGCAAAGACACAGAGAGCCCTTAAAGTGGATCCCTTGTAAAACCAAGCTCACCGCTCCCGCCGTGAACATTAACAGCGGTCCGCGACAGCGTGTTCTCTCCCCTAAACCCTGCAAGCACGACGCAGGGTGAATCCTGCCAGCGGGGTCATCTGAAGCTGCCACAGGCGTGCAGACCCCTCTCCCCTACCCACGCGCCTTCTCTCTCCGGTGAGGCTGGCAAGCATGCAGGCAGCGCGTGCAGGCAGCAGCTCAGCACGTGGCCTGCACAGGCAGAGGATGCAACACCACGAGGCGGCTCTCTAGCCACCAGCAGCATCTCCTGCACGAGGAGCAGCACCCTTCATCCTTCCCTCCCCTTACACAAATCGATTGCGCCTGTTCGCAACACTAAACTGATGAATATCACAAAGTTAAAAGATCCCAGAGCTCAGCTGCGACAGCAGCCGGTTGCATCACGCGCGCAGACCGCCTCTCTGCCCCGTTGCCTCTGCAAGACCCCGAGCACTGCTGCTGCACCCTGAGCGTGCAGGGCAGGCTGCAGGGGACAGGCAATGCAATTCGGCGACTGCAGAGAGGCGGTGAGATGCAGTCGCCTAACATCCCGAAGCTCCTGCCAACGGCTCCCAACCGCACACCAAACACCTGCAGGGATGGTGCTGGGAAAGGCAGCTCCACCCCGCATCCGGCAAGGTGGGGAGCGGTGCCACATTCTTCTCACCACAGCACTCTCTGCCATAGTTGGTTTTTTTTTCCTCCATCCCTCTTCAAAATAGCAGGGGCGGCTGGTGGAAGAAATGCACGCACCAGTGCCCCTCAGACACCACTACTGATTTAAATAAATGAAGGAGCGCAGCTCTAACCAGTGCTACGTTTCATCTGCGGCACAGAGCGCCGGAGGAGGTGGGAAGCGAAAATTTAATTAGAAAATGCGACATCTCGGCTGCTGTCCACGCTACAGGGCAGCGGGATCTCCCCAGTAAGGAGGCACCCTGCTTTGCCAGTATCAGCAGCGGATGGAAACATGGCTTTGGGCGAGTTTAGTTCCCAGGTAAGGAGGAAAAAAAGCGCTGTGCCTGAGGGCAGCGGCTGTGCCTTCCCTTCCTTCCCACTTGTGGAGAAACAGTGCTCTCTGCCGCCGGCTCCGAACACAGCGGGCGCCACACGGCAGCACACCGCTGCTCCCACGCCTCACCCAGCCCCGCAGGTAGCCCAAGACCCCAATTTCCCCACTCCAATAAACCCTGCATAAAAGCTGAATAATCGGACGGTGTCTGGGGCATACCCCGGGCAAAAGATCGGGAAGCGCCAGAAGGGAAAAGGGTTTGCTGCCGCCGTCTGCCTGCGTGCGGGAAAATGAACCGCGGCAGAGAAGGCTCAGCAGCAGACGGACCGACCACGGGCCAGAGCACGCTTAGGACTCGCTGCTTTCAAAGGCTCACGGGTACAGCGAGCTGATGGCAGGCTCCCACAGCTCCCCTCCCACCACGCTCACGGAGGAAGCCGGCACCAAAGGAGAGCAGCTCCAGGTTGAACCCGAGCAAAGGCGGCTGTTCCTTTCCCGCATTAAAAGCTTCCCTTCTCAGAGTCGACCCAGCCGGCACAGCCGCTCCGCTGCCCACCCGCAGCCCCCCGGCACCCTACCTCGTTGAAAGCCGCCCTGGGCGGGCGCGGCGGGGCAGCGTGGGCAACCCGCTGGCTGCTCTTCCACGTCCTCCCGAAGAAGTGGTGGTAGGTGGCGTCGAAAAGGGAGAGGCGCAGCTGGTACTCGGCTCCCTGCAAGGCACAACAGGACGGGAAGCACCGGCATTCCAGCCTGCGCAGGGACACGCCAGCTCAGCGGTCCCGAACTGCAGAAAACACACTTCAGTAAGAGAGGATAAATAATTCCCATTTTCCAAGCGGTGCCCGAATCAGGCACGTGGCCACGTACAGCGTCGTGCGTTGCTGTAGAACCTTACCGAAAGCCAGAGGTTGAACAAGCAAAGCAAAAGCGGGAAAACTGAGTATTAAGCATATAATAAAGGGGTAGCGGACTTTTAAAAAGTGCTACGCAAGGATTTTAATTTTAAAATGCTTACCTAACTAAAAAATTAACAAAAGTTTAAATTAAAAGTTACCTAAACGCTAGCTCAGATTTGTGGGTTAAAACACACGGGGTCGAGACACGGCTCTGATTTGCGTTTCCAGGAGATTTACAGCCAGTTCCCCTGAAAACAAGCGACGTCGTGACGAAAACCTCGGCCTTTACGCGGCTCCGGCCCACGAACACAGCAAACCCCGGTGGCCCCGTGGAAAAAAAACCCAAAAGCCCAGGGCTCAGCCAGGAGGCAGCGCCGGGCTCTGCCGCAGGGCTCGGCCGAGTGCCCTACCTGGGCCAGGGCGGCCCCTTCCAGCGCCCTCAGCACGCAGCGGAAGGCCGCGGAGCGCGGCGGGCGAGCCCGTCCCCGCCGGCCGTGCGGGGGAAGGGCGAGGCTCCGCAGAAACACCCTTTCCCACTCGCTCATCTCGCTGCCCCGCAGGTCGCCTCTCCCTCCCGGCGCCGCTCGGCTGGAAGACAGCGGAGGGGCGGCCGCGCTCCGGGAGCCGGACCACGCCGACGGGACGCGGTGCCGGAAGGGCTCCGGGGCCCCGCGCCGGCCTTCCCGCGGCAGCGGGGCAGCTCAGCGGGGGCTGCGGG
>VYXH01004997.1:0-13935 GCA_013397275.1 Burhinus bistriatus | reverse complement strand
TTCTCGGGGGGCGGCCGGCGCAGGCGCGGTCCCGGCGGCGCTCCGCGGGAACGGAGGGGGATGCTCGGGGCGCGGGATGCGATGCCGGGCAGCCCTCTCCCGGGCCCTGCTCCTCCCGGAGAGCTGCGGGTTTGCGCACAGGCTCTGGGTTTTTTTTTTCTTTCCCTGGCACCGGGCAGCGCTTTGCTTGTGCCCCCGGTAACGGCTCCGCTCGCTGCCGGTCCCTCGGGTGGCCCCTCGCCCCGCTGCCAGCTCTCTGCCCGGTGGATCCCTTTCCTTGTCCAAGGAACCCTACGCTGAGCGGGGACGATGGGTTCTGCCCACCCGTGTTTTTCCCCGGGGCAGCCCCGGGTCCGTGCTCCGGCTGCGGGCGACCCGTGGCCCCTCGGCGTCGCGCTGGGGAGAGGCAGGCGGGTAGACCGTGGTGACACAACATGCTGGCAAACCCACCGGCAGGAGAATGTCAATGCTGGTTTTTTTCCCAAAACATCTTCCCCTGGTTTGTAATCAGAGCCACTTGGCGCACAGCGGAGACAAAACCCTCGTGTTTTCTACAGAAGATGGTGTCTTCATTACCCGAAATGACGCATAGGGTCGTTGGAAAGGAGGACCCCATCCTGAGGACACCCTGTCCTGCAGCCCCCTCCCGAGAACACCCTGTCCTGCAGCTCAGCTGCTGCCAGCGCTCCCCTTGGCCTTTCCTTCAGCCATGCCCAAAACTCATGGGTTTCTTTGGCTCATGAGCCCCTCTCCAGCCTCTACTTTTTAATGCTGTTTTTCTTGTGATGGGAGAGTCATTTCCACCATCTGCTGGGGAAGGAAAGCCGCCACTGTGCTGGTGCTGGGGGGTGCTCCCTGAACAGGACAGGGTTCATGTCCTTCCCTGACTGTCACATGCTGCTAGAGGAGCTGCCATGGCAGGGAATGCGGGGAACCTGCTGGGATCACGCCTCGAGGCGGTGCCAATTGGGTCCCGGCCAGTGCCAGCGTGGTTCAGAGTGGGCACCATGCTTGCTGGCCCTATCACCGGGAGGACCGTACCGGGAGAGCAGAGGAACTAGCAGGATGCTGCAATGAAGCTGAGCCGGATGGAGAGGGACCAGGTTTTCCTAATTTATAAATGAAAGAAGCGCTGCGGCGCGCTTCCGAAATCCTGACCCCTTTTTGCTGCCTTGGCCTCTGGTGTTCACGTTCAGTCCCGCCGCCAGCTGCATCGGTGGTGTTATCACTGCAGGATTACGGTGCTGTGCTGCTGCTGGGGACCAGCATGCTCCAGTTACTGGGGTGTCTCTGAACCACGCGCTCCAGGGTGGGTTTTTTGCCCAAGATGGCCAAAAAGCAAAAGCCGATGAGAAGCGGAGGAGGCCGGGTGGCCAGCTGGCAGGACACGGCAGCTGGGCCAGCCCTGGTGCTGGGAGGCAGCCCCGCAGCAGACACCCAGATTTTATTTTTTAAGAAAAGCATCCATTGTGATTTAAAGGCATCCGATAATGGAAGCGTCCTGTTCCAGGCTCCCCACGGCTGCTGGACGAGCCTCCTCTCTCACTCGCCTACGCATGCTGCCAGTGCCAGGCTGTGGTGCCGACACGGTTAAGGCACCGGCGGGATGGGGAGCCGGGCTGCACGCCACGGCTGCATGCCACGGCGGAGCCAAACTTGCCGAGTCAGGATGTGAGAGCAGCAGGGACGGCTCTGCAGCATCCCCGGGTGCTGCCGCATCCCAGGGTGCCGAAGGCTCGGCCTGCCTTCTCCGCCGGATGCCTTTTCCCAGGGACGGAGCGGGAATGGGGTAGGAACTGGCACCTGCTGAGTTTGCCTCCGGTTGCCGTGACTGCTCTGCACTGGCACCGGCGCCGCTTCCCAGAACCTGCAGAGCCTCCAGCTCTGCCAGCAGCTGGGGGTTTTATTTTGTTTTTTTTTGTTTCCTGACTGCACATCTCCATTAGAGCACCACCGCCAGGTAGGTGGGATGCTGGGGGGGTCAGCGCTGCCGTGGCGGTGGCTCGGCCGTGCGTGGTGGGGAGCCTGCCCACCGGCTCGCTGGGAAGGGGTGCAGGCTGCCGGTGCTGCACACCGGGGACCTGCGGGTGCTCAGCAGCCTGATGGACCGTGTTACTTTCGTGCTGGTGTACGTGACGGCAAAACAGGAATAACCCCGTCTGATGCGTTGCGCGTGGTTTTGGGCTGTGTCATTGACTCGGGGAGCCGCGCAGCGCCGGGTGGCTGCGCTTCGGCGTGATCATGGGCGACCTCACGTGTCGCAGCTCAATCCCCAGCGCCTGCCGTGTTCGTTGTCTTAATGACCAGCTTGTAAACACGTCCGAGCCCACGGGCCGCGATGGCAGGCGGGGGGAAGGCTGCTCTGCAGCAGAGGCTTCCCCGGGCAGAGGGAAGGGGCAGGGCTGCTGCTCTGCGGATCCCTGCAGCGCTGGGGCTGCAGCGGAGAGGGGGGGCACGGCACCCAGCGCAGAGGGCACGAACAGAGAGGTGACGGCAGGAGGCACCGGGTCGAAAGCCGTTATTTGCAAGGCAGAGCAGGGCAGTGTAGGTAATTGTGCTGAAGTCACCTCTCCCATGGCGTGTTGGGGGGGAGGGGCATTTGCTGAGGGTGCTCTTAGCAAACCTGGTAAAATAGGGGTAGAAATGCGGGAACGGGTACCCAGAGCGGAGAGATGCTCAGCACCGCCTCCCCTGCATCCCTCGCCTGAGCAGCTGGGAAGGGCGCTGGGGTGCCCAGGGCAGGGGTCCCACAGCTCCCCCCATCCCAATGCCTCACCCTCACGGGCTCAGGCTCATCAGTAGGTGCAGAGGCTTCATCCCTGTATTCAAATTAATTCTGTGTGCAGTTTCACCTCCCCTTGCTCTGACGGCAGCATGTTTGGGAGGCTGCGGTCTGCAGACCATCCCTGGGGCTGGCCCAGCGGAGCTTTGGCTCCTGGGGGCTTCCCAGCCATAGATCTCCCAGTGTCTCAGTGCCCGCGCTCTCCCACCCCATCGTGCTGGCCAGGGATGGGGATGGAGAGAGAGCCCGATGGGAGCACAAGCTTTTGGGACACCCTTGCACTTGGGTCCCAGGCACATGCCACGGAAGAAAGCGCTTTTATTCCCTTTCTGTGCATCGCCCTGCAGAAACTCCTGCAGTTGCAGACTCATGGTGCAGGACTGGTCTTGGGGAAGCACCAAATTGCCGGCACAAAGGGGACTGGGCTTTCGGCAGCACCTTTGGCTTGGAGGACCCAGAGGTGCAAGGTGCCCCAGGGGCCGGGATGCTCTGGCTCCTCAGGATGCAGAGTCCTGCCCCGTGTGCCGGTGGTCCAGCAGCGCTTCCCAGCAAAGTTCCTCAAATGCTGCCAGAGACTTGCCAGCCACCGCACTCGGTCCCCCCGGCATTACCACGAGGTGATGCATGAGGGGTATCAGGTCCCGCTGAAAATTGCGAAGAGCTGAGCTTATCGCACCACAGGTCCCCAGGATGTGTAAACAGAGCCAGTCCTAAGCCCTGCAATAGGTTTCGGCTCGTGGCAGTGCAGGCAGGGGAGCCACACGGCTGCCCCTACTGCGGCTGGGGCAGGGGGGATCTGGCCATCCCTCCCGCAGGCATTCCCCCAGCTCGCTTCAGCTTTGTTATACTGCCGCTAATTAAGTGATGCTGAGTGGGCATGAAGTGACTCGCAGGAGTGTGCAAGACGGTGCCCGGGCCGGTGGCTGCTGTACCCTACGCTGGTGCAGGCAGCTGCCTGCTGCCAGGCGAGAGCTACGGGGAGCAGCGAAGGTGACACCAGCAGCCCCTGGGAGAAGCCAGGGCACCACGATGGCTTTGGGGGCTCGGCAGGGACCTGCTTGGGGTGTGCAGTGCAAAGGTCCAGGGCCATGAGGGAGCGGCTCCCTCCTGCCTTCTCAAAAATAAACCCAGCTTTATTGAGCCAGCCTGATCTCTAGCCCTGGCGTGGCTGCGGCCAAAGGGAGCCACGTTCCTGCGGCACTCGGAGGAGGAGGGAGACGGGGCTCTGCACCGGCGGCGGCACCGGGGCTGCAGCGGGGCTGCAGCGGGGCCGGGGGCTGCGGTGGGCGGGCAGGTGGCTCCACAGGGACGGGCTCAGCTGCCGCAGCTGCTGCCATTGGGCTGCGTGGGCTGCGGGGCTGCAGCGGGGATGCAGGCGCGCCGGGATGCAGGCACTCCGGGCCAGGATGCTGGAGGGATGAGGGATGGGGGATGCAGGAGGGATGGGGGATGCTGGCACACAAGGCTAGGATGCTGGAGGGATGCAGGATGCGAGATGCAGGCATGCTGGTCCAGGATGCTGGAGGGGATGCAGGGTGTGGGATGCGGGAGGTATGCAGGATGCAGGCACACCGGGCCAGGATGATGGAGGGATGAGAGATGCGGGATGCAGGCATGCTGGAGGGATGCAGGCATGCTGGAGGGATGCAGGATGCTGGAGGGATGCAGGATGCTGGAGAGATATAGGATGAAGGCAGGCCATGCCAGGATGCAGGCAGGATGCGTGCCAGGACATGATCACACTGTGCAAGGTCATGCTCCTGCTGTGCCCAGAACAGCCAGAGAAGGAGCGTGGAGATCTCTCAGTCCCCATCCGGGGAAAAAAAGCAGCTCATGACCTGCAGCATTTCGTGGGCCTGAAGAAAAATAGGTTAAATTTAAAATTTAGCTCCAGTTTTGTAGGGAAGTGGTGTGCTTTTCTGTGATACTGGAAACTGCTGACGATGTTGCGGGACGGGGAGCAGGACCATGGCTCCCTAGGGAGTCGTGCCGGATGTCCCCCTGGGATGGTGACGGGGAAGGTCGGGTGCCTGGGGGTGAGCCTCCCTTTCCCTCAGAGCTCCTGCACCCTGGCTCACGCAGTCACGTGTGGGCTGCGGGAAGAGCCAAGCTATTTTCCTTTCCTTGGCTTGTCCCTTGCAGAGGGACCCTCTGGGGGCTGCTTTAGTGTTAAACACCAGCAAAACGTTTAATTTTTCAGGCCTGTGTTTCTTCACCATTTCCTGATATGTCCTAAGACCTCCACAGCGCGGGTCAGTGCCTCACTACCGCAGCTGGGCTGCCCCGCAGCATGCCCTGCTCGCCCCCCATGGGCAGCCAGCCAGGCGGGCAGCGAGGTGGGCAGCGAGGTGGGCAGCCAGCAGCCCCGCTCTGCCCTGCCCAGGAGCCCCAGAAGTTTGGGGAGAGCAACCGAGCTGGGGGTCGTTGGCACAGGGCAGGGACGGGACAGGTATGGGATCAGCGGCAGGTCAGGGTGGGAACTCTGGGGTCTGGAGCTGGCAGGGCTGCCGTGCCCTGCCTGCTGCCGCCTGCCGCTGCCTGCACCGCTGCCTGTGCCGCATGCCCATCCGGCTCGCGAGCTCCTGCAACAGGAAGCACCGTCATGCACGCGCCCAGAAAAAAACCATTTCTTCCTCTTTTTCTCTTCCCCTGTGGCAGGGGTGAGGTGGCGAGCGGCTCTGGGGAGCCCAGGCTGGCTCCATGTATCCCGAATCCACCACTGACTCCCCGGCGCGACTTTCGCTGCGGCAGACGGGCTCCCCAGGGATGATTTACAGGTAAGGGTGCAGGGCGGTGCTGGGGATGCTCTGCGGGGCTTCAAACCCAGGGTCATGGCATCCAAAAACTGCCCCGGCATGCTTTGTGCAAAAACTTCCAGGACCGCAAAAACCCACGTGGCAGCAGCAGCGTTTTTGGGCGCTGATGCCTGTTATGGGAAGAGTGGGTAGTTTTGGGGAGCGTCCCGGTGCCTGCTGCACCCGGGGATGTGGCACGGGTGGGCACCACTGACCTTTCCTGCGGCCGCCGGCTCTCCCACTCGGTCCCGCTCCACCTTTCTAATGGGGTTTGTGGCATCTTTCTTCTTTCTCCCCTTTGCTGTCGGAAGCGCGAGGTACGGGAGCCCCAAGCGCCAGCTCCAGTTCTACAGGTAACCCAGCCCTTCCCCTCCCCAAAATCCCCCCGGCGAGCAGACAGGGCTGAAGCCCCGGCAGCCCCTGCATGGCCAAAGGGCTACTGGGGGGTAGCCACTGCGGGGCGCGGGGCTCGGCTCGACTTGGGGGGAGCACCCTGCACCAATGCTGCGCTGGGAAGAGCCTGCTGGCTTTTCCCAAGGGCAGCTCCAGGAACCCGGCCAGCCACTCCGCTGCTCCTTCCATTAAGAGAAGCGTCATTAAGCGGTTCAGAAGGCAACGCTTTCCCCCCCTCCAGTCCTTTTACCGTCTGAAATGAAGGCGGCACTTTTCCCCGCACACTGTGCCAGCAGCTGCTTCGCTGCTCCCAGGCGCTTCAGGTCTGGCCCAGCCCTGCTGGGGCAGGGGACAGAGGGCTGCCCCCCCAAGGGAACCGGGGCGTCCCTGCTTTGTCCCCGTGCGCAGCGGGAGGAGAGGCTTGCCGGCCGGCACCGGGGTGGCTCAGCAGCACCGCGAGCGTGCCTGTCCCTGCGATGCGCCACCGCCAGCACTGCCGAGCCCAAGCCGCGGGTGGGTTTTGGCTGCCAAACTGGCCAGGCACAGCCGTGCACCTGAACCGCTGGACACATCTGGTGTGAAAGGCTCCCGAGGCCGACAGGCAGGAGCCAGCTTGCCCACAGGCTGCCTGCAGGCAGCTGCCACCAGTGTCTGTCACCCAGCCCCGTTTCGGGGCTCCTGCCCAAAGGAGTCCGTGTTTTGGTCCTGCCACAGCCCAGCTCTGACCCTGCCACCGTGGGGACCATGGGGAGGGCTGTGTCCACCGCAGGGGACCAGCACTGCTCCCCAGTGGCCCCCGGCACCCCCAGCTGTCCTTGCCGTTCCACATGCCAGTGGTGCAGGACCTGTCACCGTGGGGCGAGGGTCAGCTGCGGGCAGAGGCAGCGATGCCAGGTTTGATAAAGCAGCGGCGCATCCTCGGGCTTTTAGCGAAGCGGCCATGAATAATTTAGCTCCCCGTTGCGAGGAAGAAAATCCCCTAATAGGGCTAATGGAGCGCGGCGAGAAAGCTGGGCTCTGGGGGGGGCCCGTCACAGCCGCCAATTGCTTTGGACGCCAAGCGCCGACACTCCCCTAATGCAAAAAAACCCGGCAGCCGTGCATCTCTTATAGCTGCCCCGGGGCAGCCCGGCCACCCAGAGCTTTGCCGCCGATGAGCAGCATCCCCGGTGCGCGGGTGAGTCGGGGCTGGCAGCATGGGCGGCGAGCGGGGACGGGCACAACCGGCAGCGCAGCTCGCTGCGGGCAGCAGGGAGGATTTGCTGTGCGGGGTGACTCGGGATTTGTTGGCTTGGGCAGGTTTTTGTTTGGGGTTTGGGGTCTTTTTGAGTTTAGGTGGGCTGTCGATTGCCAACTTGGCAAGCCGGGCTGGACAGACGCCTGTCCAAGCAGCTACCCCGTGCACCCGACTGTCACCCACTTGTTGTGCCCCTGACGTGCAGTAACGGTCCCCTGTTATCCCACAGAGCCTGTGCCCCATCCCCACGCCCGTTCCTTCCCTGCAGAACAGCCTCTCCCGCTCCGGCATTGCCCTGCTTGGGCTTCGGCACCTCCTGCAGCCCCCACTGCTTCTCATCCCTCAGGCGTTGTCGGGATTTCTGCTAACGAATGGCCCGTGGACGAACCTGCTGCCTCTGCGCTCTCTCTGCCACCCTGTAAGGTTGCTCAGCTGAAAATCAGGGAGGTGTCGAAATGAGGCCGCCGGTGGATTCCCGCCCCATTCCTCAAAGCAGCCCAGAGCAAACCCCCCAGCTCCGCTTGCTGCAGCCGTTTCATGGCAGCGCGGTGAAGCTGTAGACCAGCGCTGCAGCCGCCTCAAGCTTTTGCCGGCTGCTGTCGGGCGAAGGGATCCCATCGGGGGCGAGGGCGTCCCGCTGGGGACAAGGGGATCCCCCCAGGGCTGGGTGCTGCACCCACGCCCAGCAGGAGCCACCGGCACTGCCCTAATGAAACCCACCAGCCGCAGGGAAGGGCTGGTGCCGCCAGTGCCGGCTCTGGACTCCGGCTTTGAGGTACAGCAGGAAGAGGAGGCTGGTGGCCGGGGTTCAGTTTGTCTTTGTCACAGGAGAGGGGTCCCCTTTCCACATCTCCCTGCATTCCCAAGCCCTTGCTGCAGAGCATGAGAAGCGAGGGCGGGAGGGTCTCCAGTGGCGCTGGGTATCACAGGAGCTCCCCGGGGTTTCAGTCACCCCTTGCCAGCTGCTGCTCTGTGTCTTCTGGGTTTTCTTCTTCTTTTTTCCTGAGGTCACACCTCAATGGGAAAGTGCACTTTGCTTTTGGCTCCTGCTACCATAAATTTGAGCTTCGCAGGGAAAGAAAAAACCACCGGTGGGAGCCTAGCCGGGGCTCAGTGTCGGCACAGCTCTGGCACGGTGCACTCCCAGCTCCCAGCAGCCTCTTCGGTACCAGCGCCGTGGTTTTGGCCCCGGTCCCCGCACCTTCTTTCAGACACTGAGCGTGAGGGACGCTGCAGAGAGCAGCAGGGAAATCGATGCCGGTGCCACCACCGGCAAGATCCCCACCATAGAGGCGGCGAGCACCTCCAGGGTGTGAGGAGCCCGCTCTGCGGCAGGCTATTTTCGGCAGCCCGCATCGGCTGGGAGGTTGGTGCCGTGGCTGTGGGGAAGCTGTTGGCTGGCAGTGCAGGTTGCGGCAGCCTGCCGCAGGCATGGCAGCCATCAGCGTGCAGCCGGCGCCCACAGCCCCTCTGCAGATGCCCGCCCTCTCCAGGGAGCCCCACGGGGCCACCTTTCCTGTCCTGACCTCTCCCACCTGCCAACACGTGGTGCTGGATTCTCACCAGCAGCACTGATGCGACCGCTCACCCCACCACAGCCAGACCCCGGGGCTCCCCGCATCGCTCACGGCGATCCAAACCATAGAACCGTAGAATGGTCTNCCTTCTGCTGTTGGTGTCCCCAGAGCTGGAGGCAGCACTGCAGGGGGGTCTCCCCAGAGCACAGCAGAGGGGCAGAATTCCCTCCCTGGCCCTGCTGCCCACGCTGCTGGGGATGCAGCCCAGGATGCCGGTGGCTTTCTGGGCTGCCAGCGCACATTGCCAGCTCGTGTTGAGCTTCTCATCCACCAGCACCCCAAGTCCCTCTCCTCAGAGCTGCTCTCCATCCATTTTCTGCCCAGCCTGGATTTGTGCATGGGATTGCCCCAATCCACGTGCAGGACCTTGCACTTGGCCTTGTTGAACTTCATGGGGTTGGCACGGGCCCACCTCTGGAGCCTGTCCAGGTCCCTCTGGACGGCATCTCTCCCCTCCAGCCTGTCGACCGCTCCACACAGCTTGGTGTCGTTGGCAAACTTGCTGAGGGTGCACTGGATCCCACCATCCATGTCACCGACAAAGATGTTAAACAGTACCGGTCCCAGTACTGACCCCTGAGAAACGCCACTCAGCACTGGTCTGTGGCAGCCCAGCTGGTCCGAGCTGGGACACAGCACAGCCAGGGCACGTGCCAGGCTGCAGCATTTTGCCGGGCTCGGGACGGCTGCAGTGGGCACCCGCTGCAGCCCCAGCTGCCCATCGCCTCCCTGCCTTTGCTCTTTGGCTCCGCCGCCAAGGCTTTGCTCCGCTACCAAGGCTTTGCTCCGCTGAAGCAACTGGCTTTGCCAGGCTTCCTGCTCTTCCCTCCTCGTGCCACAGAACCCGCCGCGGATCCTTGCAAGGGTGGGTGCCGCTGGGGCTCCAGTATTGAGGCGCGGGCACGGCTCTCCCGTGAGCAGTGGCAGAGCCCGGCGTGGCGCTTTCCCAGCTCTCTCCGTAGCATCGCTGAGCAGTTGGCAGCGGGGCCAGCCCGCAGAGCCCGCGCTCGGGTGGAGGGATGCTCTCCATGACATACAGCGAGAGCCTGCGCAGCGTGGCCAGCCGGCACCCCCCTGAGTGGGGGCTGCCACCAGCCCCCCGGCCGGCAGACGGGCTGGAGCTGCGGCGGCTGCGGGACGTGCGGGCGGCGGCGCGGGCGAAGACGCTGGAGGAGTTCCTGCGGATGCACGGGCTCTCCCTGGCCGACAGCACCGCCCGCACCACCGGCATGAAGTACAGGTAAGGCTGCGCCGGTGCCTGCTGGGGCAGTGAACGTGGTGAGGGCTGAGCACACCCATCCCGAGATGTGGGGATGGAGCAGGGGATGCTGCTTAGCGCCGGTTTTACACCTGGCTTGCAGGATTTCACGGGTTTCCCTGTGCCGCGCCGAGGTCGGGAGGAACCGGCGCCCTTGGCACGAAAGGCGATCGCGTGCGTGTGCGGCAGCAGAGCAGCACCGTTGCCTCGTGCTTGCTCAGTGGTCTTTGAGCTTCTCACTTGATTTTCCTTTTTGCTGTTGGGAAGTTGCAAGCGCAAACACACTCCGTGCTTTTAAAGATGAGGCGGTTGGAGCAAACGGCTGCAGAGATGCTGTATCCGTCTGACGAGCATTCATTGCAGAGCTGGCGCTCCATTAATTTTGCATGCAGGACACAGCGTGAGGTGTATCAGGATTTCAGATGACTTTTGTCCTTATAGTTGTCTACCCATGCCAGCAGGCCACGCCGGGCAGCCGTTGAGTCGGCCATGGCTCCTCTGAGGGCACGAGGCCATTTTGCCCAGCACGTCTCTTCCCGCTGTCCCCCAGCAGCGCAGATGGGGCGATAGGGCACGGGGCTGGGCACCCCCAATAACCCAGTTCAGGCTTGGGTCAAGGGCAGCGGGGCTGTTCCCCCTTGTGAAAGTCACAGAACGGCTTAGGTTGGAAGGGACCTTCAAGACCATCCAGTCCAACCCCTGCCCTGGACAGGGACCCCTCCCACTAGACCAGGTTGCTCCAAGCCCCGTCCAACCTGGCCTTGAACACCTCCAGGGATGGGGCAGCCACAGCTTCTCTGGGCAACCTGGGCCAGGGTCTCACCACCCTCACAGTCCAGAAATTCTTCCTAATATCTAACCTAAATGTCCCCTCTTTCACTCTAAAGCCATTACCCCTCATCCTGTCACTACATGCCCTTGCAAAACATCAATCTCCATTCCAAGGTGGTCAAACTTTACAGCTAAAATCAGTTATAAACACAGCTATTACTTGGGTAAACTTGCAGATTTGTAAATAGTCTTTCTTCTAGCGTCTTCTAGTGTCAGAGAACAAAGCAATTAATTTAATTTTACCATGTAAACAATAATAAAAATCTGTATCTACTATGCACAGAAAAGAGCATCAAAATATACCATCACATTATGGCTCTTTATATTAAAAACATAACCTCAAATAATTTATTAATCGGTAGTGATAAAGCCTAGTGACTGGTAGGTGTTAAAAACCAAATCGTATTTTGGATACATGCATGCCATTTCTAAAGGCACAAAAGAGGTCGGTATCAACAAGCAAATAAACTCAAAATTCCTACCTCCTACATTCCCACCGACAAATAAACACTAATATTTGTATACAATCTATTAAGCTAAATTCAAAAAGAAGAGAGAAAGAAAGAAAAGAAAGAAAGAAAAGGAAAAAAAAGACTTATCAACAGAGCTCAAATTACTTCCAGACATCCAGTATCGATAGTACTTACATACTTTAAGAGGTGCCAGCATGAGGTGTGATGACACGATATTCAGAGTTCTTGGGTTTGGTCAGCCAAGTAGTTAAACAGGTGCTTAAGCTGGAGTGCGTGAGGAGTCGTACTGGACCAGCTCGTAGCTGCCTCCCAGGCACTTCAGCTCTGCGTGCTTCTGCTGCATGCTTTTGCTGCTCCTCGGCGGTTTTCAGTCTTAGAAGTTGAAACTTAATTTGAGTGCAGACTCTGTCCTTTCCTGCATCTTTGCAGCACGGGAGGTAAAACAAGCAGCAAAGCTCTCCTCTGCTGTCTGCCTGCAGGCCAGACAGGGAGGTCCGTGACCTGGCCTGATAAGCCACAGCTGGTAGCACAGGCTTAAAGCCTCTGAACCCCCATCAGCTGCTCCGACATGGTGGAGGCACCTGAAGCCCCCGGGAAAGCTCCTTGACTAGACAGGGACTGGATGCAAAAGCTCCAGCTGGCACAATGAGCAGCTGCTCTCTTTTCCCTGCCCTCCCTGATGGGCTCCATCCCACAGGCAGTGGCAGAGCACCCCTGCCAGGTGAGACTGCACGTGGAATATTGCAAAGCAAAAGACCGGCGAAAATTCCTGTCTGCTCTCTTCAGCAAGGGTCCAACCAACAGACTCCTACTTGCTTTACCTCCCAGAAATGCATTAGTTGGAATCGCTCCATCGGGACAGACTGGACCACAGAGTGATCTAGTGGCAAAGCTCTGCCTCCAAAGACCAATGGTGCATGTTCCCATCTTCTCACAGAAAGAGAAGTGTCTCAAAGGCCACTAGTGGTCACGTTTGTCTCATGATTTCAAATATCTAGGGTCAAGTGGCTTCATACTGTGATAGAAAAGCTTCCCCTCCCATGGCCGGTGGGGCAGGTTGCCCCAAGAGGCTGCGAGGTCTCCGTCCTTCGAGGTTTCCAGGACCAGACTGCAGGAAGCCCTGCACGACCTGGTGTGATCCCAGAGCCGACCCTGCTCAGAGCAGGAGGTTGGACCAGAGCTCTTCTGAGGTCCCTTCCAGCCTGAATTACCCTGCGTGCTAAGAATTCATCCTCCCTCCTTCCCTCGTCCTCCCTGGGCCCCCCAAATTAAGCTTTCTCTAGGGATATTTACACTCGTGCCTTAGCATTTTCTTCCGAAAGCCTGGTGACATCAATGCACGGGTGCCCCGTGCCCCCCCACTGCAGCAAACCCCCCTGGGCCGGTGGCTCTGCCGGCTCCTGCCGTGCCGTGCCGTGGGTCAGGTTCCGCTCCGTTCTCAATAACAGAGGTAACATTTACACGGTGGCAAGAGCCCATCTAATATTCATGGGGCGGTTATTTATTGATGGGGAGAGGCTGGCACAGGGACCCCCAGCGATGCTCCTTCAGGCACATGCCCGCTGTGAGATGGGGGGGGCCATGGGGATGCACCCCCAAAATCTTCAGGGTTTTCCCTCCTCCGGGGAGCTGCCAATCGCTGCCAAGTCCCCCCTGGGGCCAGAGCCGGCGGGATTACCCAGCTAAGGAGCTTTGCAGCAGAGGGAAGCGGAGGAGATTACAAGATTTCTCATTAGGTCGGGGCCAAACGTGCGTAATTTCCCCCGCAAGCCGAGCCCCAGCCCCGCTCCCTGCTCCTTACCGGGGAGGGGGGGCATGACCAGTGCGGTCCCACGGCTGGCTCGCCTCCTTCCTCTGGCAGGAGATGCCGATGGACTTCGCCTCAATCCGCTTGGCTTGTGCTGGGTGAAATCTGGGGGACGAGCCGCTGGGGCCGTGGCCCTGGAGGGGGCAATGGGTCCCGCTTCGGCAGCCCCTCACCTCCCCTCCGGTTTAAGGGTAAAATGGTCGACAGAGCTGGTGAAGGATCAGTGTCATTAAAGAGCTGTCTCTTACTCATCAAAAGCAAGATCATCTCTATTTCTAACTACTGGTTAAACACTTAATTGTACTTAACACAATAATTACAGTAAGAGTGAGTATGTATTTGATTGACCTCAGATTTTCCCAAGAACAGTTTTATTAACATGTTGTGAACTTGAGCTCGAAATAAAAGGGTTGCTCTTTCATTTTTTTTGCCATGACAGACAACAAACCCATGATGATAGCATGGGGGTCAAATATCCCATTCCTTCTATCACCTTCCCCCCAAAAAACCTTGAAATATGTGTGGGGTTTTTTCAGATTATTTGGGTTGGAACCAGTTGGAAAGTTTTCAATTCCTTCCTCCCACAGGCTGTTGTTTTCTGAGTATCAGGTGTTTTGTCTTTAACAATTTTTGTTATTGCATTATACGTGACAGTGAAAGCAGACTTGAGGAGGGAATAGCAAATATTTCATGTGGTTTTGGTTTCCGTTCTTTCCATTCTCTCCTGCCGGGAGATTTTTGTTTCGGACTCGCATCCACTGGAGAGGAGGGATGCTGTGGAG
>VYXH01004995.1:173949-234768 GCA_013397275.1 Burhinus bistriatus | reverse complement strand
CCCCGAGTTCAAGACAGATCATTTAGGACTGGAGCATCACTTTTTAAATGGTTTGAAGCACACGCAGTTTCACCCAAGCAATCCAACTTGATCCTGAACTCGTAGGCTAAAGCTTCGGATTTTTAAGGCATCAAGTGGAAGATGTCTCGGCACAGGCTTTGATTAATAACAGTCCTCGTGGTTTGAGGAAGAAGGGATCATGCGTGGCTGGGGCCATGGCTGGCAGTGTAGGCTGGAGGAATTCACTGGGTAGTTATGCAGTTAGATTTTTCAGAGAGGACTTGACGAAATGCAGATGACGGTGGCTAGAGACTACACGCCAACGCATGCAGAGCGTGCGCCGTGTCACTTGGCACAGCTGGACAAGCGCAGCCTCCATGGGTGGCAGGAGAGCAAACCTATTTTTCCTTCTGTTGGTGGGTTGTAATGCCAAGAAAAAGCCTTCTTCTGTACTTACTCTGGCTGGAAGTGTGTCACAGCAATACGTGGAAAGTGGTCTTATGCTCCTCCCTGTGAGCGGCTGCCCATTCCTGGGGCATCCCCGTTGCAGTATAGCTCACGGGTTCCCCTTCTCTCCAAGGCTGTGACTGGCTCAGGCTGCCCTGTCCTCTTCCAATGGACCCTCCGGGGAGCCCAAATTTTCTGTGTATTCTCATGATTTGTTGTAAACGTGCCCTGTCTTGTTATCGTTTCCTCAGCTTCCAGAACCACCCTCCAGCTGTAATCAGCTCAGTGTTGCCAAACAACTGGAATAAGGGATTATTCAGACTCCTGTCCCTGCAGAATAATAACTGTTAGCTTATTTGCTTCTGTACTGGACCTTCCAACCCCTACACAGCACGGTGGAGGACAAAGTTTTTCTTTATTGATTCAGACGCTACTGTTTTCTTTTTTGGATTGTTATATTGAACACTCCCTTGATATTCTTTGCTTTGTTATTTCTTATTCCCACAATAAATAACCCCTTGGGATTTCTGTAAAAATAGCCCATGTAGCAGGCAGTGAAAAGACCTTGTAGACAGTAAAATACATAGGAACCGTTTAGTTGAGCAACATACCTTTTTGGCCTGAAGATCTTGCTTTCTTTAGAGCATCTTTATACTCTCACCTGGGTTGTGGTCAAACCAGAGCACTGAACTCCAAAGTGTCATTTTTTAGTTCAGGTGCCAAGCAAAGTTTGTCCCAGCATTACATTGTGTTAGAAAGAACATTAAGAATGCCAAACAAATAATGTAAAAATAAAAAAATTAAACATGCAGCATATTGAGTACTTAAACACTCTGAAAGGAAAGTATAGGTTGTCTACTCTGAAGGGAGAGCCCTGGCACGCTGCTGGGTCAGGCCCTGCTCTTGTGTTTTTTTCCGTCTTTTGTCCTAGACTTCATATATTCTCCCTCCCCGTCTAGTCATTTAATCAGGCAGAGTGGAGACATGCACTTTTGAGAGCCACCAACAATTAAATAGAGCTTTCTTGTAGCACTAAGGACAGGTATCCACTGAATGCAAGAAGGAATTGAATTTTCTTGCTAGTTACGACCACAGTTTAGAACATGCTGGACAAGAATCTGTAGTAAATGCAGAAGAGATTTACTTCCCAGAGAAGTACTCAGCAGCGTGTGGTACTTCTTCGTCTGATACCCATAAAGAGTCATGACATGAAAAATATACAGGAAAAGAGAACAGAGAAGGAAGTCGGGGATGACATATCAAACATTGGAAGTTTTTTCCTTTTCTTTTAAAAGAGATCTTTATTATAGAACTACTGGACCTTTGCTTGTGAACAATGTAATTATACATCCTAGACCCACACCTGTTGAGAGGAATTTATTAGTACTTATGGAAAGAAAAATGAGGAGCTGAAGGTGTTGACCTCTTATTAAAATTGACTCACTAGTGTTTGCACCACCTGTTGCTGCAGTGTTTAATCAGTCTTTTTAGATTGCAGTAGGTATTAGATTAGTACCAGATGTTTCCAAACTTTGCTGTTATTCCAGTCTTTAAATCAGGGCTCCTTTAGAAACCATTAAACAACATAGCTCAGTACCTTCAACTCTGCTAAGTTTTGAGGAGGAGAAAATTTACAAGTTACTGTCTTCTCATATAATCAAGGAAGACAAACTGTCAAACAGATCAGAAGGATCTTCTTTTGAGCTTGGCTATTTATGTACCATAGTCCTCCTCAGGAAGGCATTGACACAGCAGGATGATGTGTCAAAAATCTCAACAGAGGAAATACATGTACGCACAAAAGGTCAGCTTCTCTTAATAGTTTCAAAGAGAAAAACCTTGTCGCAGATGGTGAAGAAAGTCAGACAAGATTTAAGAGTGTGGTTTAACCAGGCTGCATATGTGTTAACTTAACATCTCCGAGAATTCAACTTGTTCGTTCAAGACAAGTGTACTTCCACAATGTCCTGCATGAGGGAGGTCCTTCTTCCCAGCCCTTAACTGGTCCTAGCGTCACCACTGTGAGCCCAAGTGCCTTCTCTGGTGGGAGGGGGAGTGTGGGGGGACAGTGTGGCTCTGACACAGACAGATCCCCCCCTTCCTCAACATCCTCAGCTGTTTTTGACAGTGATTACGAGTAAAGTGCACTACAACAGCATGGACTGATAACACGAAGCGGTACTCGGGTGCTCCTACCACTACACGTGGTGGATGGTGTTTGGAGATGCTCCTGGAAGGAAGGCAAGGAAAGGAAAGTGGAAAAAGGTTCCTCAAGAACATGTCTGACAGTAAAGCAAAAATTGCCTCCCTCTCCCCTAAAAGCAGCTAAAATGCAACTGTGTGCTGCAATCCAGTCAGCTCAGGATCCCTCATCGTCCACAGCACTCCTAATGAGGGCCTGCTAAAAAGGGGGAAGGCAGAAGGAGGCACCGGCAAACCCTTGTGACTCTGTAGTCCTCATGCTGCTGGCCCAAACTCAGCCTTCCTCATCCCACCGCCGCTTTGAAGTGTGAAGGACTGGAGTGGGCCCTGCAGTCTGTCGTGTATGGGAACAGTATTTGGTCCAGTCTTTGATCCTAGGATCCATAAAGAGGAATTATTCATAATGAATAATTAGTAACAGCTCCTGTGAGATGCAGGTGACTGCAGGCTCTGAATGCTCCCCGTGTGTGCAGCACAAAGGACGAGAGCTGTTACCCCTCGGTTTTAGCAGGAGGCATGCCTATTTTGTTTTAATGCCTGTCAGATTGGGCTGGCAAACCTCACCTGCAGGGTGGTGCAGATTATGTTTAACAAGCTTTGCCGAATGAATTGTTGGGGCTTTTTTTTCTTTAAAGGTTGAGAGGCACTTGGGGCATTATTTTCTTTTCAATTAAGACACTTTCACATTGCAAGGGAAGCAAAAGAAATACTCGTGCCTAAAACTTTTATATCCTGGATCTTGCTGCTTGTTCTTTAGTTGGGACACCGTATGTTGAAATAAGAAAGAAATATATGGTCATGGAAAAAGTTTTATTTTAACCATGACAAACGCTTATTGTATGACGTACCCCTGTGAAGTATTTTCCCTTTCCCACAGCTTGTAGACTGGACTTGAATTTCTATTTCTACACGTATGTCAACAAAACAATATAATACAACAATATCGCAATGTGTCTGGATTAGAATAGGAAGGAGTATATCTTCACTGTTTCCAGTTTTAGGGAAACTAGAGATACAAATGCAAAATACCTGAATAAATGTGCAAAATAGACAAATAATTATTTTCCCTTACAGGTTAAACCAAAAAGAAATTACTTTGTTCATTACTATGCAAGGATAACTAGGAGTGGGAAGGAGCACGTTCTGCAGGGGAGCACTGCCAGGGATTTATGCTGCGTAGGAAACTGTTTGTTTCATGTTTTACAAACACATTCTGAAAATACCTTTTTTTTTTTTGTTGAAAAGCAGTGCAGTAAGGAGCGGTGTTTTAAAGACAAATATATATATGAAATCAGATTCTTTCTTATGAGTCCCCTTAGGTTTTTTCAGATGCTGTTGTTTTACCTTTTCCCTGGTAAAGGTTGAAACATGAGAGGTAATGTCACAGAAGGGTGTCACACAACTTTGAAAAATATATTCCACCATGGCAGTTCTTGCTTAGAACCTAAGTTAAAGCTGACTGAAGTTATGAGGAAAATTTCATGCTGTCAGTGAACATGGATTCATGATATTCGCATGAAGATTTCTGCTTGCATAAAGCAGCCAGGGATTCTTTTGACTGTAACTGGGCAGATTATTCACAATCAAGAACTAATATGCTTTTGGATTCAATATGCAGTATCGTGTAGGCCATTTGATGGCTTGTATTTTTCCCGAATGAAGGATTTGCTATTTTTCTCACAGATTAGCTCCTCTTGCAGCTAAACAATATGTATGTGAATGGAATTTTATTTTACTTTGAGAAAATTCTCAGCCTGAATATATTTTTCTTTGATATGTCCTTAATCAAAACTTTCTTCAGGCAAACTTTTCTGATATGCTAATGGGGATAATATATGAACTGAGGAGACTCAACTGAAACTTATTTGGAAATTGTTCAGTCCTGCTCACCCTTCCCCACCAAGCCTTTCTGCTCGGTTTGTTGAGGGCACTGGTGTATGGAAGTCAGCAACAGAATTTTCCAGATGCTAGGCTTTGTCTTTAGTGTATTTATATAAACTACTTAACAAACCTTCTAAATTCAATTACATTGTTTTTGTTTAAGACAGAAAAAGGTGCTTCCCACTAAGAACTTAACTAGAGCTGATAGATACTGACAAACTTGTAAGAGAGCACATTTTGAGAGAACTTGGTGTGCTAAATTATATATTTCCACTTAGGGAATTGTTCAAGAGAGCAGTAATAGTGTAAGCCCATAGGTGTTATGGTAAGTACATCCATCGTGTCAGAACAGTTGTATTTAATAAAGCTTTATTCCCAACTACGGAGAGCTTTTAAGATGTTTTCCACTTGAGTAACTGTTTTGTTTTGTGAGTTTTAAAGATTCAGTTATTAGTTTAGGGAATTTGAAAGTAATGTTAAAACCCAAACTGTAAAATATTGTATCAAATATTTAGATTGGTGTGAGCTGAGTTACATGGAGACAGGTAGTAATATTTCTTACACAACACAGAACAACTGTTATGGCACCACTGTTAAATGGAAGGTCACAATATTTCACACAAACCAGGGAATTTTTAGGAACATGCTTAACTTAACTTTGGATGATAGGATTGTACAATGCTTTTTATTATATGTTGCCTGATTTTAGCAATGCCTGATTTCGTGCCATATACCTATGTGCTTTACAATATAAAAGAAAAATACAGAGTTTTACTAAATGAATTGATGCAATTCAATTTTGTTCAAAACTGGTTTTATCGGAAATACAGAAAAATCTGTTCAGTGACTCAGTGGGAAGCTGGTCACCATTTAGCGCCAATGTATCATGTATAGAAAGAGAAATGTCATTCTACTCTTCCCCTTCAGTATACTACAGAAGTGGTAATAAATGCGAAAGCAACAATCTTAATACGAATGACAGAAATATTTGGACACTGACCTTTCTCCTAACAAACCACTTCTTATTAGAAGTGTTGAGTTTGGTTTTTTGCCAAGTAACATGGGCATAAATAAATAATTTGATATGTTGGAGAAGAAAATACTGAGATTACAATATAATGATAGCTGCAGATTTGGCTATTTGGCTTTTAATGACCATAACTGTTTTAATATCAGTGAATTGGTTATCACAGAGAACATGCTGTTTGTTGCTGCTAGTAAGTCATTTTTGGTCCATGTTGCTGGGCTTCACAAGTCTAAAGTCAACTGCCTAAATTCCTAAGTTTCTGTGGCAAATTATTTTGTTGGGTGGCACCTCTGGATATTTTGGGTCAGTCACTGGTGAATACACCATGCAGGTACTGTAGGCCATCTGAACTGGAAAGGTATGCTCCAGCCACCCCAGCTTGGGGCCTCCCTTTGCTGTAGGGCAGGTGACAGTCCCAGGAAACCCGTTTTCTGCAACATCCCTCAGTGGGATAAAATGTTCACGAAAACCTAGTAGGAAATTTCTGCACGTAGGAAAGAGTCCTCTGGTGGACAACACCCAAGTATGTCCTTGTCCTCTTGCCTTGGAGCTAATGTTCCTCAGTGTCAACACATCTCAAGCCTTACATAGCATCTGCGAGTTGGGTATTGTGAAAAGAAATGTATCGCAAAGGTCTCTGGTTTTGTCCCATTCCCCAATTTGAGTTGCCTCCATCCTTTTAGGTATGATTGATACTGGACCAAAGGTTGCTCTGTTTTTTCAAGTTCTCTGGTACGAGGCGCAACAGAAAAGGGCAGCCGTGCCACAACTCACTTTCACTGCTTCAAAGCAGCTGTCTTAATTTGACTGTGGCCAGAAGTATCAGGAGAGACTACACTTAGGGTGAGCTGTAATTCTTTCTCTACACAAAGGCGGCACATAAAATTTTCATCTATCAGGCCTTTTATAAAACAAACAAAATATCTACATAATAATCTGTGGTTTAGAAACAAGGATTTTTTTTTTTTCCTCTCTCCTAGTTCACATTTGTCAGAGATAGGCTTATTTGTGTTTTATGATTTGTTTGGTTGTTTTATTTTTTTATAAATGCTTTTTTAAATTATTAAAGCCCTGAATAAAATAAAGACTAAGTAATTGGGTGCTTTTTAGGGGGGGAAAAAAAAATAAAAAGAATAAGACAGAAATGGAATATGTTTATGGTATTTTTCTCTGATGTGCGAAACAATATAATCTTTTGTTATAGAAAAGGAAAGAGTAAAATGCTTTTTGCATTGTTTTGGGTAAAAGCAAATTTAAGACTTTAAAATGTGTTTATCGGGAAGTGAATTCAGCTTCCTTTAGGCAATAACATCTTATTTTAGTACTGAACATAGATTTCATCTGAACTTAATAAAGGTTAGATTGCTTAAAAGCTTTCCTCTCATCTCCACATCAAAGTACAAATCCAGTTAATTCTGTGAGATTCTGAGAGCACAATGAAAGTGTATTTGTAAGTTGATTCTATAGCTCAGTACCTATAAAACACTTCCAGAGGTTTCATGACACTGTAGATAAAACTGGAACCTCAAATGCAATGTCAAATGAAATAAATTTGTGGATCTCACAAATCATTTTGAGATTTCACAAAATTTTTTGCACTGAATGGGCATAAAGTAGGTGCTCTAGAAATCTGGTTGTGAAAAATCTATGGCAGGCTTACATCTCCAGAATTTCAGGTTATAAGAGTCAGGATGTGGGATGCCTACATTCAAGTCCCTCCCAACTTAGATATCTGAGGTCAGAATGTCTAACCACTAGGCTACTGCCTAATCGTACCAAATAACTTGTGTTTTGTATCCCAAATAATCTGATACTCAATGGAGGGAGGAACCTGAATTCAATTGTTCTGCTATTGAGCTATTCTTTTGCTCCCATGAACAGACATTAATCTAACATGGGAGAAAATAAAGAGTGACAGAGTCTGGCTATGTAGACTGGAGATTTGGGCACTCCTGAAATGCAGAAAAGCTACATTCAGTTCCCTTCTGCGTGAAGTCCTGTCCTGCATCCCAGGTGAGCCCTGTATTTTATGCAAGGGATATGTATTACATGTTATCTCACTTTCTTCTTCTTTTTTTATCAGATATCCTTTTGCCTGAATTTAATGAAAACTTGTGAATATTCTAGTGCTGAGAAATAACATTCTTCAACAAAAGTATTTTTGGGAGCTCTGTTCTGGATGGCTTTTCTACTGAATTAAAAAATTTTCATTCCAATGAAAATTTCTTCATCTAGTTCACTAGCAGAATAATTCTGGGGAATAGAAAAGTTACCTCTAACCCTCTGCTCCTACTGTGTATCAAAAAGGATAACATTAAAGAATCACCCACAAACAGATCCACCATAAAAAGACTTTATATTGATTTGCTAGGTTACAATGTAATTTTTTTCGCATTAGAGAGAAGAGGTTGTTCTGGATGCATTAAAACAAATCCACTCTCTTGCTGTTTGGTTTGCCAGAATTTGAAAGTATTTCATATTCTGTTGTTATATCTTTTAAAAAATAAAAAGAATTTAAAATTGTTTTACTTCCAACCTGTTTTGGTTGAATGTATTTGCAAAAACCTTCTTACAATGAAACAAATTTGGATGAAAAGAAAACAATTTTCTCCTCCCCAAATCAATCTGCCGTCTCTTATTGCCTTCTGAAATACTGCATTCTTGCAAGCAGTAATCTCAAAAGGAATTCAAAAAGCCTGATTTTGGCAATTGAGTTAGCTGACTTGACTTTTTGTACTTTCTTGAGAGGCGTTTGAGGGAGATAAGTTCTTGGAGGGAGAAAAGAAGATCATCTTCTGAATTGTCATCCAGAAGATCCTACCTTTTCCAGAGACTATGGAGGAGCAATAGGGAAACTAATTTCCTAATTTACATCCTATGATTTCAGACACTTAAATTATGTGGATGAATACCCTTCAAAAGGATATCTTACAGTAGTTTTAAAACAATCTTAGCAGGGCACGACTGTGAAATTTAAAACTTTTCACAAATCATCTTGGTATTTTCAGTGGCCCTTTAGTTTTTCTGTACTTTCCTACAAACCTCATGTGTTTAGAGGTAGTTTGAAATACAGAAACAGGTAAAACCAGAAGAAATAATTTTGGTTATTGACCTGTAGATATTCAGTAAATGGGTTTTTCTTCTTAATTGCTTTGTGCTTAGTACATGAAAGTACCTCACTGAGTCAACAGGGAAAACAGATTTCTATACTCACAGTCTGAATGTTAATGAATGACAATAATGTTTGCAGCATATATTATACAAAAGAGGGACAAGTCAAATCATGTGTATGGGCATTAAAGTAGTCCTTAATTACAGGAATATGATTATCTACTCCCATTGGTTGGATGTTCAAGTTTTCAGAATCCATTTAGCTCCAATTTCTGGAGGTCTTTCATAGTTTTTGGATACATGTTTAAAGATAAGGAGTAGAACATTAAAAATATTTTAAGACTGCATTCTAGAATTTTAGAGACAATGTTGAAGGAGTGAAGTTTTCTAGGAATAATATAAATATGTTGAAGGCAAATAAATTTGAAATTGTTTTTATGCACGAGGATGCACAGAAGGCGGCCTTTGGGAAGGAAATGAAAGGAGCATGACTGGCAAAGCAGAAAGCGTGAGAAGAATGTAAAAAAAAAAAAAAAACAAAAAACAAAAACCAAAAACAAACCCCAAAACAAACCAACACCAAAAACCAAAAAAAAAAACCCCAAAAAAACAACACAAAACCAAACAAACCAGGAGAGTTGGGTAGCATGGCTGGTTCCTGCAGCTCTGAGTGGAGATATTGTGTCTAGTGCAGTGAAACCATCTGAGAAGTTGATATTATTGAATCTGTAACTAAGGGGGATATTTTTGGGTGTCTGATTTTTAATGCCTGTTGTTTTCCAAGAAATACCTCATTTGATATTTTGGAGAGAGCTAGAAGAGATACTTAGGTTACAGTAAATATGTTTGGGAACAATTTTGTATATTTGAGCTTTGAGAATATTAAAGTAGGAATTTTGTAAAAGGAGGGGTGGGTGTGAGGCATTTTCTAAATAACCTTTGTGTAAGCATAAATGCCTAATATTTTAGACAAGACTGTCGTAAATTTGACAGTCTTCTTATTTCTGACACATCCTGCCGTTTGTGCACTGCACATTTAGACTCCAGAGACAACTAACAACAAATATTTGCTGTGAAAGGTAAAAGTAAGGTAGTGGGAGAGACGGATGAAGGAGGGAATAGAGAAGAGACTAATATGCGAAGCCAGAGACAAAGCACTGTTGTCCTGAACCTCAGAAGGGCAAGGCCTCTGTACTTCAGGCAGTCGTCGGGACTTTTGGGTAAGCAGCAGCAGTCGGAATTGTCCTTTACCTTGTGAATGATTGGCAGGTTATTTAAAGACAAAGCAGATACTTCTACCTAATTGAATGCAAAAAATTAGTTTGAAAGGTCTTTCCATTGCCCCTTCCAGTTTTGGTAGAGCAGTGAAGGGTAGTGATGTTGAAAAGAACATGCATATTCCATTTGTACTGTCTCTTAATCTAATGGCAAAACATAATTATTTTAGTAGAGGTAAACTTTTGTGCTCCCGGGAGTCCTTAAGTAATTTTTGGATTAAATGGCCATACTTAGTTTTCTCTTGTAAGTGGTGTCATTCCACTCTCAACTTAATTATAGCTTGTTTGAGTAAGCTTCTGTGTAATGTCAAGTTTTCCCAAATGGCTCTAGAAGGTCAGCAAAGGTCTGCTGTTAATACTTTCCACAACAACTGAAAGGCTTTCCTTGTTTAAACAACAGTCAGGGAGAACACAATTAGATACAATTACCTAATTCTTCTTCTTGCAGTGCTCAATGGCAACTGTCACAGTAGTGGAACAGTAAAGATTAGAGTTTAAGAAAGATGTTGCTTTCGAGAGTAAGTTTATCGAAACTCTTAACACAGTAATTGATCTTGCTCAGCTACCTTACACACTGCAAAAGAGTGAAAGCATAAAAATGCAGGAATAAAATACTTTCAAGAAATCACAAGCTGGAAAAAGAATGCTTCAGAAATTTGAGCAAGACCATCATTTTGGAAAAAGCATAGAAATTGACACAGTGCATGGGGAAAAATGAACCTCTCTAACGTGGTGCCCTGTACCTGGCAGTTTCTAGAAACGACCTGCGTGCAAACACATGATTTCTCTATCATAATAGACTTATGTTCCAAATAGTCCAGTAATTATTTTAAGCAAGGCAGAGATGTTTTGGAAGAAGGTGAGAGAAACTCCTTAAATTCTGACTGCTATGGGCTGGCTTGGGCTCTTTGCAAATGCTTAATTTGATTCTTAAAATAGCGGTTTCCATTCATTATTATAAACCAAGTTGAACTTAAAGGACAGGGGGAAAACCCAAATGTAAGAACAAACTTGAAACAAAACCTTTTATTTCAGTCCAGAAAGATGTATCAGTTTGGCATAAAGCAGATTTTATTTTTTCACTACTTTTTGACCATTTAATGAAAGTAATTTCTATGCCAATGTTTTCTGACCTCCTTTCTATACCCTGTCTCAGTAACTACTCATGTAACCTGCCCATGGTGAAACACTGTTGTTTTCCCAGTTTCGTCCAGATTTTCCTGAAGCATGAGTTTGATTCTCTTTTTTTATCTTTATTCTCTCATGTATCTGAAAGTGGTCTCATTACCCACGTTTACTTCCCTGGATTTCTATCACAGTCTTGTTCATAATGACAGCACTGAGTTTTCAGACAATTTCTTATTTTCTGGTGATTTAACGTCCCCATGGTCTTACATTAAGGTAAATGCATTCTATATTTTTAATAAAAATAAACGGTGACAAACCAAATAATTCTAAGTGAGGAAACATCACTTATTTCTACCGTGCTATTATAATATCTGGCGTGGATTTCTGGGAGTTTGAAAAAGTCAATAGTTTTCCCCTTTTTAACTGATCTTTTTCAATTGGATTTTTGTGCTGTTCTTCATCTGATCACTTTGGGATTCTTTTTCTTTCCTCACAAACAAGTCCTCCTGGCGCTGCTGGCCACAGCAGAGAAAGGAGCAGAGCCAGAATGCCTCCTGCGTTTTTCCCTTCTGACTCCTTTGAAGGCATCCAGCTTCCCACAGGGAGCATGTAAAAAGCTGTCTCTGGGCTCCTTACAGCGAGGAGCTGTTTGCCACTCCAATACTGAAAGGAACCGGGCAGGATGGTCTCCCACAATTAATCACCAATCTCGATTTTTGTATGTATTTTTCTGTTAAGATCATCGGGATGATGTGTAATATTTACATAATGACACAGTGTTGGTTTTTTTTTTTTTTTAAATTCAGCTGCTAAGTTCTTAACCCATAGCACATAGCTGGCTGCTGGCAGTGAAAGTGGAAGTGCTTATTTAGGAGTACCACACACGGAGTGAAGTCCTGCGCTTTCCTCTGCAGTCCTGGTCCTGCCCATGTGCCGGGAGCGTGAAGCAGAAGGACCACCTGTAAGAGCGAAAGCACAGACTGTGCTCCGTGTCGGGGCCATTCCCGAGCGCTCTCCTGAGACTGCGGAGGCCAGTGCTGGCCATACTGGGGTGGTGGGGACACCTGCCTACCAACAGCAGCGTTCGCTGCACCAACTCATTTTACATAGGCTGCTGCACACCTGCCAAATGGCAGTAACTTTAATTTACTGTCAACCAGAGACGTAAGCCGGATACACAGCAAGTGACCCAGCAGGGCAAACCTTCAGATCACCTTTACAGTCCCATGGGCCAGCTATTTCTTAGCGGTGGTTTCTCTGCATTTTAAAGACATTGACATGTGTTAAACAAAACCAAGTGGAAAAAATGGCATGTGAATGCAAACCCCTTTTATACTCATCTGGCAATACTCTTAAATGTTGTGACTTGAAAGGGAAAAGGACAGATCACTCTAGTATTATCAGAGGAAGTTTGGGTGGCATACTGATGTCATGGGATTTAGAGACGAATGATATCTCTTCTTACACAAAGTAATCTGTGAAGTTACAAGGTAGAAACATCCAGTTGAAAGGCTTTGACAAGGTAATGAGAATTATTTTCTATAGTAATAGATAATTTCTCCCCAATGCAGTAACATTTTAGGTGATCATATCTAAGATACATACCACAAGGTTCCCTCCCCATGCATATATATAAACCCTTTTTAGTTTTATGTGTGATGTGAATGTTAAGGTTAGTTAAAAAACAAAAAATATTTTCACTTGGTTCTTGTTGAGATTTCAATTAATAGAATTATTTAAAATTTCACTTTTGTCAAATGGTAAAAGTTAATTATCTTCATGGCTTCTTACAACCACTCTTCAGGCCAAGACATTTTATTGAGCTCTAGCACTTTATTTTCTTTTTAGGTTTGTCATTTCAAAAATAGTTGCATGTTAATGCATACCATTTATCTAAAATCACTTCTAATGCAATCTAGACTAATTGTGTATGTACACGAATAGATCTGTGAACACGTGAAAATCTGTATGCGCCTTGTTTCTGCTTAACTTGGGATGATCTGTGTGTGCATAGATGCATGTAAGTGGACACTCTGCACACACTGCATGACTTTAAAGCATGTAAACTGGGACAGTAAAATAGAAAAATCCCAAGTATTGGAGAGCTCTGGCTTTAAAGGTGATCCTAAAAGAGATGACGTTAATGTGATCAAACTGGACCACGTACTCAAAGATCACGTCACTCATTTTTCCATGTGATCTGACCTATTGGCAAGACTAGTGGTTATCTTAGTGCTGCAGTCCCCATTTTTGTCTAAAGCTACCCGTGATGTCAAGAATTGTCATTAATGGGCCTGATATTTGTTGTATCATGGTAGTATGTAAAAACTGTGTCTATTCAAAGAAAATGCAGTCAATGTGTTTTGAGGAAGAAAACATTTTTCCCCCAAGTGAATCTTGCTTTGACCTGAGGAACAAACACATGCTTCGCCAAGGAGCTAAGTATCAAATGGCATTTTCCAGTTTTCACCATGTGGTCTTTCACTGAATAGTTTTCATGCAAGACGGTAAATTTTACATTGTTTTTGACTCTCATCTTTGTACACCTTTTTGACTTCTGACTATACAAATGTAAATATGACTGCAAAATGATCACCAATATGTGCAAATGGAGAATTGTGTCCTGGAGCTGGAGAACTTCTAACTTCTGCTTTAAGAACAAGTATTTGCTTTCCGTTGGTACTGTGCAGGTCCTACATCTGCAAAGCTTGTGGAAAGATGTGGGATGCCCCAGAAAAAAACAAATCTGGATGAAGTTGCCCAAAGAATGGTCACCATAGATGCATGAGGACGCTCTTCCTTTTACTGTGACTGCCTAGGCCTATTGAGCTCCACAAGTTTGTGAGCATTTTGGCCCGGCTTTCAGATCCCTCTTTCATTTTCTTTAATAAACCAGGTCTAGACGAGGAGAAGTGTTTTCTGTGGGTGCGTAAGGATAGGAAGCATGTTGTGTTCCTTCCTTTCCTAACATAAACATATGGCAGAGGTCTTTGCTCTGTGGAAGAGGGAGAGAAATGGGAAGGAAACTTCCCAAGAGCAACCACAACACAAAGGTGGTGTTTTGGCATGGTGGTTTTCATCCTCTGGCATCAGCTTGTTCCTGCCTCTGACAGCGTAGCCCTGCATTATTCATACATGCAGGGCTGTGAAGTCGGGGCCACCGTATGATCTGTGCCGCGCTGTATGTCAAAACAAGTCACCAGCCCACAAAGGTTTGCTTCCCTGGAAGAACCTGTGGGACGTACCATGAGCCAGATCCATCCGTGCCGCAAAGGGATTTGTAGCTCGTTCCACAGCAGTGCTTTTATCTGAGGTGCCACAGATTAAAAGGCATCGGTGAATTAGTTATAAGTTGGCTTCAGTCAGTGAGGCTGCTGAGTGGTCCTCCATACACGTGCTTTATAAAGCAAACAGGACGTGTTGATTTCTGCAGAAGCAGCTCTTAGCAGAAATTTTTTTGTTCTTTAGTTTTAGAGGGAGTTGTTTTATCTGTAAGTACTCTATCGTTGGAAGACATGAGCTGCATCAAACTTGCTGTGTGCACTTTTCTTCTGCCAATCAACTTCTGGAGGGTGTTTCTGTCTGGAGGTAATCCTTGGTATTCTTTATATTTTGCAGTTTGAAAGAGGAGGAGATGCATTTATTTCAGTAATTGTGTCCTCATTTCTCTCACTCTTAGGACTTTCAATATTTTTTTTTTATGACCTTCGGGTATGCAGTATCATGGGTGGGGGGGTGTGAAACCACAACCTTTTGCCAGCTTTTATTAGCAGTCAGCATTACGGAGGGTTTGCTGCCTGCTTGTGTCTGTGAAAGCATTATATAAAGAAGGAGTTGTGTAGTAAAATATTGGGCTTGTCCAAGAGGGGGAAAAAAGCCCCACAACAAAACACAAAAACCCCACCACATGTTATCTGCAATGGTTTTCTGTGAAAGGCAGCTTTGATGGATTGGTCCATGGACTGGGTGCTGTTGGCGCTGTGACGTCATACCGGGAAACACAGCACCATACACAAAACCAGTGACATCCAGTGTTTATAAGGGAAGAGTTCGATCATCTTTTACTCCTGGTTAGTCATTCAGGATGATAATGGCAGACATGCACCGCTACCGCAGCATGCTGGAGAAAAGGTAGGTTTTTGACGTGCTGCCAGACGCAGTGGGTAGTAAAGACCAGTGGCTGGCTATTTCCTCCCGACGCGAGCGGCTGAATGCAAGCTCTATTAAAGACACAGGCAGGACAAAGGAGGAAGAGGCTAGACAAATATGATTTGTGTCTGTTTCTGCTCACTTCTAGGTGTGGACTTTCAGATGTAAATACAATAAAGGGAAAATAGAAATGAGAACAGAACAAAGTTGTCTGTCAACATGACTTCTGTGACAGATTTTTCTTGCTGTTCAGCAATGATTCTAATTCAATTGCTGGCTGCTGTGAAGGAGATGAGATGCCAGAAGCAGAAGCGCTGCAAACCAGAACAAAAAATAATTACTAGTAGAAATGTGCTGCAAATAATTCCCTTGAAAATAGAGTTGCATTGTTCTTCTAGCTTGCTTATCTCCCAAATATTTCTGTTTTCTAATCATTGAATTGAAACACATTTCAACAATATGAAACTTTGCACCTGATGACATAAGAAATGTCTGAGCAGTTATGCACGACCTGATATCATTATATTCAGGAGATTTGCAAACCTAATTTCCTTGAGAAATCTTCATCAGACGGGCTTTTTAGAGAGAGAGGGGGAGGAGGAAAGCAGGGAGAAGTCTGCCTGGTTTGGCAGGGAGAAGTGTTTGTTTTGTTTAGGCTGCTTAGTTTGTGCTCTAAAATCAACAGACATCTAAGCGCCTTCTGAATGTGTTTCTTTTTATCGACCCTGGTCTGTTGCAAACTGGTACCTGGGTATAGCTCAGACCAGCAAAACCAGATGAAACAGGAGTGCCCTGGCCGTATGGCAGTGCTCAGACAAGGCAGACTGCCTGTGGCTGTGGCTTGGCTAAGGACTCGGACCAGAGCTTGTAATTACGGCAGCAGTAGGGACAGAAATGTGCCACATTTATATCTAGAAAAGCCTTCTACTAACACCCTATATGTCACTCATGTCCGGCAGTGTGCCCAATGATGGAGAAAGATAAATGCTTGGACCTTTATAATGTTGTAAAATGAAGACATAAGGTGGTGGGGAATTGGGAGCTTTATATCTTCATGGGAATTGTTCTTTACATGGCCCAATACAGTTGACTGAGTAGACTGCCAGACAAGCACCAAAATGCACCAGTAGAAGGGGTAGGTTTTATTCTCACCATTTTCCTGATTGGACCAGCAGATGGAAATGAGGATGTGATCATTTATCTTCAAAATTGCCCTAGTAATCTGCAGTGTTAGCACAGATTACGTTATAATTGCTAGAACTGGAATAAAAGAGATTGCGGCATCTGTAAAGCTAGTGGTAAATTTAAAGGATATAAAAATCAGCTCCATGTCAGGGGACATTCTCACTAGTATATTACATTTCATGTACACAAATGTAGCGATGAAAGAGCAGAAGCTTATGACAAACACCATTTGAATTTTATTGTTGAATTTTCTCTGCAGCTGGTCTAGAGAAGTTACTATAAAATACAGCCTTTGCAACCAACGCTAGTGCAGTGCGACACTGTGCAGAGCCCAGCCCGGGACAATGAACTGAACGGCACAGTCCTGTCAAAACTGCTATGGGACAGGCTTTTTTTAAGCATCTCTCTCCTTACAAATTTTTTTATTTCCCAATTTAATATCATTTCAGTCTCTAAGTTGTTTAATTTCACAGTAACAGACTTATTTTTTTAAGCTACAGGCAGAAAAAAGAGAGACAAGGTGAGACTAAAATTAAATTAGGGTTATGTATTTAACTGATTAATTAAGGGCAGGCTTTCAGTCTTACACCTATTGCAGAACTGGGATAAGGTTTTGTCACAGTTGCTTACAGTCTTACAAATGTATGGGTCCTGATTAACTGCATTTAGAGCCAGAGAGGAATTTTAGTGCAGCGTCTAACCGTTTGATACAACCCCAGCCTCCAGGTAAACTGTTTGGCCAGTTCTGTGTACCACAACCATACAAAGCTATTGGATATGTTCTTGTACTGGTGAATCACACAGAAACCTCCAGAATAAAGGTTTAAGTGATGAGGGTTTCCTTTAAACTTCAAACAATACACTAGAGCTGCCATTGTTGCTCAGCCTAAGCTATAATATTATAGGCATACAAAGAAAACTTCCATTTATAAAGTTCACGTTGCTCTGTCTTCTAAGAAATCAGTCATTCACAGTGGAAAGTACTAGAGTACATTATCTTTTTATCTTGCTTTTCACTTATTTCTTCGGTGTTTTTCAGGAATTGTTGAAAATTCCTGAGAAAAATTGAGCTAAATTTTGTTCTCTGCTCCACTACAGACTTACAGAGAACTTCTCTAGTTTCACTTTGGTTTTGGCAAGAAAAGAATTACCCTTATAATAGCGACAACTGCACTGTCAGGAGCATAAAAGGGCATGGACTACTAAAACTGCAAAAGATATAATATGGTGTAACATAGGTGAATACAAAATCAGCACTGTTGATTACATTCTCGGCTATTTCACCACACATTTATCATAATCAGAAAACAACAAAGGGAGCTGTCGAAAATAATACAAGCCAATGTTGTTATTTTGTGCGCTGCTCTCGGAGCCATACAGCTCTGGAAGAAATCCAAATAGTAACTAAATTGAATAACATTCTGCAATTCAAAGAGATTGTGATGGGAAATGGCAGGAGCTAATGAAATATGGTGCAAGTTTAACAAACACCATTTCAAGATGGGATGTTATTGCACAAACAGCAGTAAAAACTCATCATAGAGATGATGAGCAGACTGTGACTGCAGTAACACTCTATTGCAGGAAGATGACATTTTAATTTAGCTGACTCTGCAATCCTGAGGGTTAGATTTAACCTGTTGCTGAAGACTGCACCTCACACCGTAGCAGGAGATCTTATCTACTGCTTCCTCTGAAGAGAGTGGCTCTAAGCTGAATGCCTTCATAAGCTGTGAGTCCAAGCCGGCACATTGGGTGTAGTGGCTGTATCCCCTCTAATTTCTGCTCTTCTTAGGCAGTTGGATTACAAACTAGCTACAGACTCTTTCCATTATAAAATAACTAGCTGCAGGACTCTGCTGGAGCGCATTTCAGCACAACTGGTTGTTAAAATCACAGATGATTTCTGAAACCATTTTTGGCAAGCTTTGCTCCCGGCTGATTCTGTCTTCTCCCTGGAAGCTGTATCTCCATGCTTAACTAGCAGGAGGCTCTTCTTCCCCCTGATCTATTCAGGCGTAGACCCAAAGGTGTTTGCTCTCTGCCCTCTGTCCCCCAGTCCCTGTGCTCTCTGGCATCCCAGCCCTGCTGCTGGCCAGAACGATCGGCAGGAGCTTGGTAGCTCATCTGGATCAGGGGTGCCTTGAGCTGGACTTTTAGGTTTACACTTTGTAGAGTGACAAATATAATTTGGTGCCTTAATCTCTGGAGGCTCATCCTGAACCACCTGAAAGGCTCCTGATTTTCAAAGAACGCTATGTGCAACAAGCTGCAGAAAACTGTTTCTTAAAGGTGTGTGAAGCTGGGAACTGAGAATAGCGAATTCACTAGTCAGCTGTGAATACCATCTGAAGAACTTCTATACACCAAAAATAAAATTCTCTTGTAGCCCTTAGCATTCTGTTAATTATTTTGATTTATATTTTGAAAAACTGACTTGTGATCACTTGAAAATCATGTGTTTAGAAAGAACAATTTCAACAGTTTCCTTTGTGTGCGTAAACAGGCAGAACCTTCCCTCATCATTTTTGGCAGGACTATTATGAAGCATAGGGGTGGTCAGTACTTTAAAGAAAGGGGAAGGATTATTTTATTTAGAGGTGTCACAAAGCAGTTCACCGCTTAGAGAATTAAACTGTGGTTTTTTTTTTTTTTTTAAACCTTGGAAAATACCTAAAATATATAGAATGAAACCAGATTGTGCTGCTTGCTGTTGTCTCTGTTGTGCATATGTCTGGTACTCTGATGCATGCTAGAACATCAAAGTAGCGTTTCTCTCTTTTTGACACAGAACAAACAGAACCACTTCTACTCTGAGTCATCAGACAGATGTTGCTTTGGTGACAACATGCTACATACACGCTAGCTACAGCACATGTGGCCATCTTCTCTGACATCTACACAAAGTTGAAGTACATTTGTGCCAATAATACAGTAAAGAAAGTAGGCACCAGCAGGGAAGACCAGATGAAGCATGGAGGAAGAATAATGATTTATTCATTATCCTCCTTGTTCACCGTGACCTAAACTGGATACTAATTAAAAGATCGAAAATTTCAGCTTGCAAGTAAAATGGGTTTATCTCTGTTTTAGGTGACTAGTGGGTGGATGGCTATAGGTGAAGGGTGATGATCAGGTCAAGATTAAAGAAATTATTTAGGTTCCTAAACTTGAACTGAACTGGAATATGTTAGGCACATAAATTAGAATTGTAAGCGCAAACTTTTTTTTTTTTTAATTTGAACTCTGGAGGAGAGTTAAGAAGTACCCATGCAGATGACCTGATCAGTTGCAAAATCTGTGGCTGCAGAAGGAAGATTTGGAGCACACTTGAGCCTTTACTGTCTAAAAATCTTCGTAAGAGCAGGTCTGAGGGTGGAACTCCGCAATTTCCTTTGTAACCCTTGCAGAGAGGAGCTGACACAGAGCTGTTAACAATTATGTGTATATGAGGGACTAAAGCGAAAGCTCTGAGACTGCTGTAGGTTTAGTTACTACTACAACCTCATTTTCTTTTTCAGAAATAATAAGAACAACACAGGTGAGATCCTTAAATTTTCTGTGAGTCTGCTTCTCCTTTGGGCTTAATCTCATTTACATCAGAGCAAAGTGATCTCTTACATCAGTTTCAAATGAGATTGGCAGTATTTCTTTTCTGCTTTGAATTCCTTTCCAGTGGTCGTGAAGACGAAGGGAAATCAAGCCTTCGAGGCTTCCTTTCTACAAATGCTAACCATAAGAATACTGTCTAACCAGTTTTGTTCCTCTCTATAATTACTTAAAGGAGTACAGCATAAATATGAAGTAGGTGTAAATCTCTAACATTTCACACTCACCATTCGCACAGATGATGTTTATTTTACACACAATATAAATGAGTCTAAATAGCTCCCAAAGCTGTAATGTCTCAGAAAACCAGGCTCTCTGCTACAGTGGTTGGCAATGACTGCTTAATCGTTTGCTTCAGTACCACCAAAGTTCTTAACTGTCCTTTGACCAATAAATCATACTTTACAATGCTGTGTCAGTCATAACATTTGAGTTTGTGAGCTTTGTCAGTGTGAATCTATTAGTTGCTCAAATATGATTCTTACCCAGTAATCTTAATTTAGATAAGAAAGATAACAAATATATATATAAAAAAAAAAAAAAAATGGAAAGAGTGTCTAGAATAAATGATGTCATGTCCGGGACCTAGAAATAGAGCTGAATTGCCATACCCGTGTTTGTAATTATGCATGTGGACATTCACTACCCTAAAGTACTCTGAAACCCCCTGGTATGTTTAGCATTAACAAACCCTCAGTCTTATTTTTAGTGCTATTTCATGTTTGCACATAGTTTCTTGCAAGTGTTAGCATGCATTAGGACAACTATCAGCAAGACTGTAGACTGGAAGCAGTTAGTGCTGCATAACCAGTGCTGTCAAATCACACGCCATAAAAATATTATGGCCAAATCTAAAACAGTGAGAAAAGAAAGGCTTGGGTATAACACAAGGTCTTCGTAATATAGCTGACAGAAGTGCAGTCCTCTGAAAGTCTGCTTTGCATAGTGCCTGACTGCTTTGCTGGTGTTATTTTGATAGCTTGCCAGTGCCTTGTAGATATGAAAGTAATGCAAAACATGCTGCTAGGATGAGCTACTGTTAGCTCAGTAATCTGGGAGCATGCTAGTTTCCTAATCGCTATATTTTCATATGTGATTTTCTGATATATGAAATATTACAGGGAAAACCAGCTGGGCTTTCATTTGTTTACCACTGCAGAGCCCTGGTCAGTCTGCTCTGTCCCCTGCGGATACAGCAACGGTTCAAGCAACTGCAGCCCTCCACGCACAGGCATGCTCTCGTGCAGACCTGCACCGCATGACAGAATATGGGCATCTTCCCCCAAGTGCTTCTACTATGAAATAGTGTTGCAAAGGTCATAAATCTATCCCATGCGGCATAAATAAAAATAGAGCTGTCAAAACATTTTGAACATTTATCTTTATAATCAAAAATCACCTTAATACAAATTTCTCTCAAATTTTTCTTCCCCCAAACAAAGAAAAAGCATCCCTGTCCAGTCTTTTCCTTTCTACCCTTACTCAGAAGCAAAGAATGATGGGGGAGAGGGTGGAGCAGAGGAAAAAATGGAGAAAGTTACCATGCAAAAATTCAAAATTCTCATTTAAAAAGCTCATGAAAAAGTCAGCTAATCAAACTCTTCATTTTCTAAAGAGGATAGCGGAAGTTTTGTCGTTGTTATTCATGGAATTTTCCCACTTTTCTAAATAAACTGAATAAGCCTTATACGTTACGTCAGCATAGTTTTTCACCGAGGCACAAGGTGTCCTCCAGTGATTTCTGTTAATTATACTTTTAACAAAATTAAATTGTTCTTACTAAAAGGATATAGTTAAATATGTCAAAGACCTTCTAGGCTTTCCCCAGGTTTTCTCATCAGCCTGCCCTCTAGGAAAATAGCCTGCCAAAAAAGCAAAGTGTTTCATATTAAATGGGGAAGGATTGGAATCCGGTGGATGGAGCACAGAGGGAGGACTTGGGAGAGGGCTTCCTTCATGCCTAGCAATTGCTCTGTTCCTCAGCCTCGGGAATTTGAAGGCTACTAATGAAAGAGTGAAGATCTGAGGTGCCTTGAAGTGCTTAGCCTGGTACAGTGCTTAGTTACTTTTGCACATAGGGAAGGACTAGTAAGGCAGATCACCTGGGATTTACTCTTCAGGTATGTGTCTGGAAAGGAACAATATTTGTAAAATATCTGTTGGATCTCTGCAGAGATCTATATCTAGAGATATATGGAACAGCTATTCTGAGTATTAAAAGTTTCTTTAGCTCAATAATGTGTCTCCAACACTGCTGAACAGTGCCTGTCTGAAGGAACATGAGTGTATATGCCTATAACTCTTATTTTTCACAGCAATAGATTTCTTTCAGTCTTGGTGATGGTGATGTTGATCAGCTCTTGTATATGCTACTCATAAACAAAGCGAGGAGAAAGAAGCATACTAAGGATTTCATTAGCCCTGTCTTAAAAAACAGACTATAGAGCTTTAAAAAGGAGATGCCAATAGAGGACTTCAGAGGTTATTCATTAGACCTGCAGAATTAAACAGAGAAAAAAATAATCCTTGGCACAAATGCAAGATGTCCTCTCTCCATTGCATAAGGATTTATATTTTTCTCTTCCTCCTCCTGGGGAAAGAGAGGGCTACAAGTGAAATTCGTTTGGACTTTCTTGCGCTCTTGGGGAGGTGCAGAGAAGGAGGAATTGCAGAGCTCAGGGATCCCAGGAATGCCCAAGCCTTGCAGTCTTGTAACACTGATGGAGCAGCTGCTCCAGTCTATTACTGTATTTATGTGTATGTCTGTTACTAATAAGGACATAATTTAGCAGAAAAAAATGGATAATTTCATCAGTGAATGTTTTTCTCTCTGTTGCTGTTTGAAGCAAATAAAGCAGCACTGAAATTTAGCAGTCTGTTGCATAGATTAGCCATCTAACATTTCTTCTCCTTTTTCCCATATGTGTCTTGTATATTTCTCTTGTTTCTGGCAATGTGGCATATAATGTAACAAGAAGGTGTGCTACAGAATTTGTTTGTTGGCCACCTCTCCAGTAGAATATAATAAGCATAACAAAGACAGCAGAACATGACACACAGCTTTCTGCACGCTGTTGTGTTGATCCAGCATCTGTCAGTTTCTGAGAAATTAAAGCCAAGCACCAGAATTTGAATTGGGGCTCAGAATTACAGCAAAAGACACGAGTTTGGGTCTCATTGTGCTCAGCAGGGGTCACGCTCCACAGCAGATGTACCAGAGGGAAAAGAAAAACAGATGTAGGTATGGAGAGACTCGAGTCTCTGCACAGCGAAGCTGCTCCACGTTGCTGGTGTTATATGGTGTTATATATGGTATTAGAACAACATTATGGTGGGGTGTTGTAGTTCAGTTGTTATTAGTAAGTGTCATTGTGTGCTGATTGCAAGCACTCAAGTGTTCAGAAGGGGGAATCAAGGATACCAAATGGGGAAAAACAATACACAGGAGTCTAATATCCTTAAGAGGATAAATTATCTTTTCCTTGAGAAAGCAGAAAATGTTAATGGCGAAGTCTGCCAAGGCATTTTCTAATAGAAGTAAATAAAGATGCAAAAGATCATTCCAGTCCTTTATGTGCAATTATAATATATCACTTGTTCTCTTACTGATCTGTGCAGTCCTGGCACGATAAACCGATCAACTCACTGTAGAATATTCCAGTGGGTTTGTGGCTGGTGAATCAGGGGAAAGGTTATTTTTGGTTTTAAAAAGAGCTGAAATGGAACAGGAATGAGCTGATAAGTGTGTGCCTTTGGGAGTCTTCCTGGGAGTTACTGGGGCTTGGCATGTCATCATATATGAAGCCATACGTACGTTCAGTACAGATTGTTACCGAAGTGTCGCTGACAGCATAGACCTGTGCTGTGCCTGCCATGGGGCTGCAGCCAGCTGACTGCCAACTAATTGAAGAATTTTGGATATGATAAACACAGCTTTTACCAGGGTAGCCTTACCATATGCACCACGGTGGCTGGTGCTTCCTAGGTCTCCCCATGCACCAAGTGAAAGATCCTGTTTTGAATGGCTTCAGCTTATGCACCTTCTTCTTCAGCTGTTTTGGCAAGGCTATGGCCAGACTGTTGAGATACTCCTATGCTTCACCGACCCCAGGTAGATGAAACGGCCTTTGGTGATTTTGGGTCAGATCTGATGTGCAATCAGGTGGCTGTGTAACCCTTGTCTTGTTGTTGCTTATGGACACGTTTTGCCATGAGCACAGAAAATCCAAAAGCAGGATAAGCACAACTCAGAAGTGTAAACCAGTTACTTACTTGGAGAAGAAACACAAAAGACAGTCAGGGCCAACACCATACCAGGCTAAAAATCAGTTTGCTCACTGCTTTCTGTAAGACACAAGAGAGTCTTTGCTTGGCAGGCAGGGAGATACGTGGCAGCTGTGCCTTGTCTGAACCACGATGTGGGTCCTGGACAGCTGGACCCGTGGGGAGAGGGGATTACACCAGGCACGCAGGCCAGAGCAACCCGAAGCCCAGGCTGCAAAGATGGAGTTTGAAATATGGCTGCACATTTTAATCCCGGGCCCAGAGCTCAAACTGATTGTGCTACATTCATGAGAATATTGGTTTGTGTGCTGAGTTCTCCCAGGAGTTCCTGTTAGGTCTACCACCTGCTGGGTGGTTGGTGCAGCAGGTCAAGATGATTTATTAAATGTAAATTAAAACTTCAGATTTACTACTGTAAAAAAAAAAATCTACCTTAAATGGAGCAAATCAGCAGAGGTTGTGAGGTGTGCCATATTCTTAATCCAGCAAGATAAATTCCTATGTCTTTACCATAAGATGACAGTGACCTGTTCCTGACCAGGGAAAGTTTGCACAGATTACTGGTAGTAAGGTTTGCTCAGTAGGTTTTTTTTCAGTACCTTAATAAGCCTCTTCCCCAGTGAAGCTATGGCAAGCTTTGCAATGTCAAACACGAACTAATGATGGGGCGGAACAAACAACCCAAAAAAACCCTAATTGTGCTATGAGATGTAGATTTTAATGATAAGAAGTGGGGTTTTGACTGAGTTTCCATCAGGTAAACTGAATAATACTGTGTATTAGCTACCAAGAGTTATTTAACTCTGCTGTCAGAGCCTCTTCCTCTTCTTGTGTCAGGTAATGCAAAACCTTGTGACTGTGGCAAGTACTATCTTAGAGCGCCTGAAAAAAGAGAGCAAGGAGCCAGTGGACTAAATGGAAAGAGCTTAAGGGAAGAGGCAGAACAGTATGAAAAGCATTTATGAAGCAGAAATTCTCCTAAAGAGGTTGCTAATGTTAGAAAACCTCTCTCCATCCTCAGAGGGATTGTACAAATGTTCGTACTAGTTGCTTGTCTGTTTTGATTCCTAAACGCTATTTAACCATGCAGTCTGGGGACTAGAAGCCTGATGTGTTGCACTTTTCTCTGGAATGCTTTTCCAAAGATCCATTTCTTTTGTATCACAAGAATTGCTGTAAGCAAGAGGAGCTCTGGAGTTTGGGTGCGCACTCTGGAGTTGCTTTGCTCTGAGGGCAGTGTGAAGTAGCAGAGGTCAGGCTGGAGCACACCTGGTCTCTTCTGGAAATTCGTGTAATGATCATAACTTAGATTAAAAAAATGCAAATAGTACTACAGCCTCTTTTTCTCTGAAGAAGTCACGCAAGGTACTTTTTAAAGACTAAGTAGGATCGGGCTTGCTGCTAAAGTGAATGGCAAGATATCCAATGATTTCAAAAGAACACAGTTTTGCAGTATGTAAAGTTTTGTGGGACAGGATTTGGTGTTCAGGCTTAAAGAGGGTTTTATTTTAGTTTATTTAAAACATGTGAGACATCCAAATGTAAAGGAAAGAAAGAAGGAAAAGAAGAATCAGTAATAGTGGGGGTTGCAATGTGCTTAGCCTCACACTGATAAGCAAGATAAATTCCCTCATCAGCAAACTGGGCACAATATATTCCTGCACCATCCAACTAATAGTTGAGATATCTGTCTGTAAATATGGTCCTGTATATTATTTTTGCGTTGGACGAGGAGGTTTTCTCCGTACCCCTCCAGCTGCAGAGCTTTTTGAAGGCAGGCTGTCACATCCTACAGTGAAAGAGCTAAGGTAAATTGAGTATGAGGTTAACCAGATGTCCAGGAAGGCTGGTTGGTAACGGCAAGGCAAGTCATAGTAACTTCTGGATAAGACAGGAAGTTTTAGTGTCAGGGCAGCATGCAAAAAGCAGGAAAAATGGCCGTGCTAGCTCATGGTCAGGTGGTCTCAGGGATGCCAGGGCACCATCAGCAAGTGATGGTGAAGGCAGCTGTGGACAGTGGAAGAAGAGGGACATTTTGGCAATTGGATTAATCTCCTCCATTGCTTCAGCAGCATGTTTTGTCTTTCATCCTGAGGCCTATGTCAAAAGGAGGAATGTGTGGGAGAGGTAAGGAAATGTGAGGAAAATACCAGTACTGCCTTGTGAGCTAACTGAGCTGGCCTCTGGGTGATGCTGACAGTGATCCAAGTTAGTGAGGAGCTCTTCTCTTGCATGATGCTGATGAAGCAGAAGGCTTCATGGGATGATGCTTCCCTGGTGAGTCCAAGGTACCTCCTCACATCATCCTCTTTCATTTCAGTAGCACATCAGAAATGCTATGTTCAACCATGCCTGAAGTGATTCATAGGTGTTGAATCCACTATACCTGGTCTGAACCTTCAGTTTACAGCACAACCTGAAACCAATTCTCTCACTGTGGGAATTTAATATGACCCAAGTAAATAACTTTCAGGCTTATGTAGAATTTTCTTGTCTCATGGATGCTGTGAACATTCAGAGGAACTGCAACCCATTTGGAGGTTCCCAGAAGCATGGTTCTGGCCATCATGTATTTCCCCCAAGAATTGCTAAAATCTGTGTTTTCCAAATTAGGCTCTTATGGCAGGATTTTTAGTTCACATTTGAGTGTCCTACATACATGTCCTAGTTGTAACTTGCTTTTGTGGAAGGCCGTCACTTGAGAAAAACAAAAGCTAACTAAATAAGGTGCCCAAATCTGGATTTAGGGGGCAAATTTTAGGCAATGCTGAGCAAATAACCATTCTTAAAGCTTTACTTAATCTTGAACTATATAAAAAAATAATTCCATGAACATGTGTTTAGACTTTCTTATCAGTTGAATAATATCTAAGTGGCACTCTTCTAAAGTCTCTTTATGTAACCACCTATGAATAGTACTGCTCCTTGCTTGCCCATAATCTCATTTCTAAAATCACCAGTATGACATCACTACTTGAGAATGACATAATTCTTTGTATTAATGGTGATCTATGCAAAAACCACTGTTACCATAAGGGTAGATAATTATGTGTTTCATCACATTATATCAACGCAAACAAATACTCTTTGACTACTGAACTGCTATCAAGTGCATATCATTAGTTTATGCAATGTTTAGAAGATCACCACAAATACCAATTAGTATGGCTGATGAAGAGGACATTGTCTGTGGAACAGTGTTTGCCACCTCTATTCACACTCCAGAATGGTCTAATCAGTCAGTCTGAAGTGCTGTGAATAAAGGAGCAGATCCTGGTTCTGTTTCAATGCGTTTATATTGTTTCCAAAGAGAGTTGCGTAGCTCTATCACAGATAATGGAGCTCTACCAATTTACACTGGTTGAAGAACTGGTAAATGCTATTTAGGAGAAATGGGAACGTTTAAAGTTCTTCTGCTGTTGCCCTGTCGCTGGATTAAAGTTTCATGGTATGAGACTGGCAGCCATGAACGTGAAAGTTAAGGTCAGACGATGGCCAGAAGAGCAGATGTACAGTTTTTGGCAATTTCACTGGTTCTTCTCCAAATATAATTTCCAGATGTACTCCCTTTGCTTTAATTCTTCCAAGAACTGTTTGGAGAAGTTTTAAAAATATTTTATTGTCTTAGTTTTTATGATTCCAGTTGATAAAAACAGTCCGTCTTTACCAAGCATACATTGTAATATCCGACTACATTGTGGCAAAGTGCTGCGGTTTTATTTTTATTGTGTTTTCTAAAATTAGTATAAACCATAGAAACTGAAAAACCTTCTTGGGAAAGGGGGTGATAAAGATAAAAGAAAGCAGCATTTAGTTTTCTCCCCAACCAGTTCCAAATGTGCCACTGTGCCTATTACATCCCATAAACACCAGGGCAAAAGCACCAGCTGCTCATTACTCTCAGAGGAAATGCTATTTCCTCTCATTTTGGCACAAAGTACCCCCCAAAAGGAAAACAGCCCTAGTGAGCTGCAGCTAAACATGAAATCTTTGTAATGGTGTTATAGATAAACAATGTGATGTGATATGTCTCTCCTGACAGCCAATCCCTATAAAAATATAAAATAAAAAGATGCACTAAACCAAAGGGCATAAAAGGTGTTTGCATTTGAAACTGTTTCTGGAGGGATTTTCTGCAAGCTGAACCATAACTGTTAATCATTGGGTGGCTGGGATAAAGACAGGCAGGGAACTAAGCACCCTTAATAAGTTAATGCCACTCGGAGGTCTCCTGCTAATGTCAGTTAGAGTGCAAAATCTATTAAAAAAAATAAAATCAGCTGAAAAGCACTGTGCGCTGCTTTACGTTAAATGGGAGGCACATTGAAACATCATTAATATTTGAGATGTGCTTTGATTTAAAACACTCATTAGTGCTTCCCAAGTATTGGAAAGCAAACCAGAGGGAGAATCAGCACTCTCTTAAGTGAGGACTCCTGAGGATCCTTCAGTTGTTGCTCATCCAAACACCAGCCTAAAGCAGCTAGAATCCATCCCACACCAGTATCTTCCATTTTTATTAGATAAATTAAAAAGTTGAATTTTCTAAGTTTTTTATTGTGCAAGGACCACAGCTGCTGCCTGCTGCTTCCATAGTTGAATGCAATTCCCCACGACTGTCTTTGCCGTTGCCTCTTTTCCCAGCTTGGACTGGCCAAGCAGATCTGAAGTACAGGCCTGGAAAGAAAAAGAGAAAATCCAGCAGTTTCACTGGTGCCAATTGATAAATAGAAGAGATTGGCATCTGCTAATGAAACGCTCAGAGAATAAAAGTGTAAAGCAAGGAGTATGTATTAGTGAAAGGTCTTTTACAGAACAATTTGTAGATTTGGGAGTCACTCATTTTAGAGTGACTAAGGAGATGAACATAGACTGGGAAGGAAAGGTGTCTACGCAGGCCGGAGATCAAGTACAACTGGAATATGTCTTGAGAGGTATCTGCACGGCATTTAAATTATATTGTTCCAAGGCACGGGTGGACACTAGAAAATAAACCTCAAACTTAACCCCCCCCACCAGAATGTAAATCAAAAGAACAGGATGGACCAATTTGTAGCAGAGTTTCAGACATAGTTTGCTGCCTTTCCATACTGGGGGGACAGAAAAGTAAAAACAAAAGTCAAATCACAGTAGTTACTTGCTAATAATCTAAGTAACCTATCTAAAAGATTGTGAAAACATAGCAGATGCCAGTAGAATTGAAATTAAAGCACATTCAACTCAGAATGCAAATAGTTCTGAGACCGTAAGGTTTCCCTAAAGCTCTGGCAAACATTTGGCTGGATTGATATTTTGGGCACTGATCTGCATAGCATCTGATTGTGAGCTGAATATGAGCAATGCAGAAAGGCAGATTTTTACTGGAGAAAAAAAGACTGCCTATTGCCTTCTGTGAGGCTGAGAGACGAGTTATAAAAAGCCTTATGGCGCATTTCCTTGGTTTCAGTCGGTATGCAGAGCCCCAGTTTCCACCCCAAGGGGTCTTTGCAGCACAGCGCGGCGTGGCGAGGGGTGTTCTCCAGCATCTCTGTCTGCCAAACTCATCCCTTAGAGGACAGTGCCAAAGGCCTTGGATCAGGCCAGTAACTGATGTAAACCAGAATAATCCCAATTCCTGTCAGCCTTGAAGTAGCACTCTGCCAAAACACACATCACTTTTTGGTTTTGGGGCTGCCAGAGAAATAGTGAAAAATTTCAGTATCTTACCGGTTTTGCTTTTCTTCTTCTCTTCCCCGATTTCATGTAGCACACCCATGAAAAACTGGAATGAGTCCAACACTGAATTTTTGAACGGCAGCGCAGAGGTAGCTGCCATTTTTGGTAGTCATAACTGACGTGCGTTAAAAAGCTGTTGGGAGTTGTGTTACAGAGCAAGCGCCTCTGCTATCTAGTGAGTGCAGTGAAGCACCAGCACGTTTTAGTGTCCTGGGTGAACGCGTGTACTTCTTCCTGGGTCACAGTTCTCTAACTAGCCTTTTACAGAAACATCTGGGCATCAGACTTGATTCTGATTTCCCTGAAATATTGCTGCTGCTCATCACAGACTTAGATTAGACTATAAGAAAGTCACTTTGAAGAGAGTCTTGTCCCTTCTAATTAGAAATACTATAGTATAAATACCAATTTTTTTTTGCCTTGATGTTTATAGTGTGTTGATATCAGATAGACAATCGAATCTTTATTCACAGAAAATTACACTGCTAGAGCTTAGTAACTGATTTTTCTGCTTGTTGACTCTGAAAATGTGCTGAATTTTCATAAAAATGGTCCATATAAAAATATTTAAACTGTTACAAATATCTAGCTTTTAAAATCAAAATAAGAATTAAAACAGGTTAAAACCCCAAAAATTCATTCAAAAAACAAGAATTTTATCAGCATTTTAGGAGGGACTACACTTCTTGCAAAAATGAAAATGTCATGAAATATTTCAGGTGGCCCAAATATTAGTTTTTGAGACTTATTTGAAAAGGCCTGGATTAAAACCAGAGCCTATAGGCACTGCTAATTATCCATGTACTGTGCCTAGTGCAATTTGTGTCAAAAGGCAGTCAAACATCCAGCAATGTTACGGTCTTTTTGCCTGAGTACATAAGACTAAGGAAGCAGGGAGTTAAATTCTCCTGTCTGAGGCAAGATACTGTTTCTTAGTGCCGAAATCCGCTGACATGGAAAGACGGAGAGGCTTTCATTGCCGCTAATGGCAGGGTACCTATCCTGTGAGTAATTACCAGACTCCAGTCTTTGGTGCTTCTCTGCTCATGAGACTAATGTTTATTCAGAACAATAAATATAAGGTCTATGACACTTTTAAAGTAATGTTCAGATGTGTCTGTGTAGCCATGGATGAGTGGTGCTAGTAGTTTTATGCTTTAGTAAACATATTTGACTCTCTGAGTGCTCCAGGGACAGTAGTGGAGTGTGGCAGATGCCGGAGAAGCAGTAATGATTTGCAATTCTGGATGAACTTGTGGTAATAGAGAATGTAATGACAAGGTAGGGGGATCAGCTTTCATCGGCTTCATTTTCTGCTTCGTACAGAATATTAATGATTCATTTAGCATTGATCTGTACGGATTCGGAGCACAGATTTGTATCTATAATCTAGGAGATTGGTTAATTCTTATATCCTCACGCTAAGTAAATCTTACTAGTGCTCACAGCTGTCTCTGCGCAGTTAATGACCCTGAATAAATTCCATTATAATTCCTGGATGGTGCAAAGGTTTTTCATGGTGAGGAGCTGAAACCCTGCCCACCACCAGCCATCAGCCCAGGTGTAAGCTAGCAGTCTAGCCCCTAGGCCGAGTATCTTCCACGAGGTGTTGAACATTATCCGCTACCACACTCTTCAAATGGGAATTTAATGCATTCAGTCTCCCAGAGACAGGGCTAGCTTTTCCCCAGTCCTATGCAAACCTCACACACGTGTTTAACTATATAAGAATCCCTGTCAAAGTCAACATCGCTAATCATATACGTAGTGCTTAGCTTGATTTTTAAACATTTTCAGGTTCCAGACCTGTGTTTTCAGTTCCGGCCAAGTGAGAAAAGTAATTTATTTCTCTCAGTGTGTGATGCTTTTGGAAACTTTGTTCTTCTGACTTGCTAAAAGAAAAAGTACTTTTACTTGAAGTAATCATTTTATCTGGTCTGAGCATTGATGTGCCAAACATAGTGGCCCAGAGAAATTAATTTTTACTTATTTTCTTTGTCACAGGTGAACAGGAACATTTTTGCAGGGCACTACTTAATGCACTTTCCAGTTACAAGTGAAAGGATTGTTTCTTTACTTGAAGTTGTAGTTACTTAACAATCAGACACAATAAAGTAAGGAAATGACTATGGCTTTTGGGAAACAGGTTTCTAACCAGTAAGCATAAACCTGGTACTGATAGAATGGAAGAAAAATCTGTATTTAATCAATTTGATCAAATTTAACCTTTACAAAATTGAGCTTTGCCTGCATAAGTCATGCATGCACCTGCTGTGCAAAAGGAGGAAATCTTCTGTATCTAGGAGACTACAGCCAGCTAATCAACTTTAACAGTATATTATTTTCCTGTTTTAAAAAATTTTTCCTATCTAAATCCTAGGGACTGACTAACAAGAACACAGAGTACCTGTGGTGTCTTTTGATTTACAAGCTTCTAGGTTCAGTCCATGACTCAAATTTATCTTGTTCATAACTGCATGAGCAATGTAAAATTTAGAGTAGCTATCACAAAAGTGTAATAGAAGAAGTAGCTGAAATTTTTACTTCAGCGATAGGATTAAAGCAAAATAAACATCAAAATGGTGACTATGAAATAACAAAAGGAATGATAAACAGGTTTCCTTTTCTGTTACAAAAGAATAGTCCTCTTCGGGCGCTAGAACTATCCTTAGGGCCAGGTTTAGATATCAAATTCTTTCTGTCGAGCACCTGACTCTACAGCAGGAACTGCTGATGTCAGTGGCACCATCTGTAGAGCAAGAAGTTACTCAGTGTGATCAAAGATGTAGAAACTGGCTCTCAATAGTTTCAAAATGTTTTCCCATCTGGAGTCGCTATCATAGGTACTTTAGTGTAAGACTGTGCCTGTTTTTCCTACCTGAACTGGGGAATCTTCGGGTCTTGTGTTATAGTGAAGGTGAACTGGGGGAGCAATTCCATAACGGCTATTGAAGCCATGCGTAACGCATAAAGTCAATAGCATTCTCTTACTATACCCAGAAACCATGAATTTCTAGAACAAGCTAAATAAGAAGCTCAAAAGTAGACAGAGCTAATCCCCACTTTTAATGAAATGCTAAAGTTAAATACTATATCCTTTGTTTTTCAGAATAATTTAAGTGAAAATGCATACCAATCCTTAAGTGAAACTGAGGACAACCTAAGAAGAGGAGATTAAATTTTCATCTAGGATTTTTTAAAATGAAAAAATTGTTTAGGCAGCTCCAAGTTACACAGGTAACTTGGCTAGTATGAATAACCACAGGTGGTGAGTCAGCAAGCAACTTTAGGAAGCGTGGATAAGTTTGTTTTACTATGGGATTACACAGAAAAGGGAGAGTAACTCTTATAATAAATCAGGTGTATCTCACGGAAGAATTCCTGTTCACTCCTTGGGCTGGTTTTGCTGGCTGTGAAGACGGATCTCTGTTTCTTTTGTTCCTCATGGAGCACCCCCAAGCAATTAAATGAAAGCTATGGCAGTTACTGTTTCCTAATTCAACTGAATATCAATATTTTTCATGTAATGTTCATGTTCTCCACTGGCTCATGAATACATCCTGTAGTGCTTTATAAAAGAAGTGGAGAAATTCCTCTGTTTGATGTATCTAAGTGGGTAAATGATGTGTTGACTAGATAAAAGTGAAATTCTGATTTATCACTCCTTTACCTAAGCTTAGCCTTAAATTCCCTGCTGCACTTATTGCCTCCATACCCCTGCTTGGGATATTCCAAACCATACAGAAAAAAAAAANNNAAAAAAAAGAAAAAAAGAAAAAAAGAAAAAAAGAGCAGAACAGACCTTTGTTTGACTCAGATGAATTTGTCACTCTTTAGTAAAAGTCAGAACCCAAAGACTTTGATGCGTGAACACATTGTGAACTTTTTCTCCTGCGCTTTTCATGTTACTAAGACTGCAAAGGACACATGAAATAACAGAGCTCCTCTGATATTCTAGAAGCAAGTGCCAACAGTATCTGACACAAAATCTGTTCTCATGGGTTTACGAAGAAAATAACCTGATCCAAATACACATTCAAACTCCAACTACTTTTTCAGAATGAAACAATGCTTCCTTGGTTCATCTCATGGGGAATCTCTACTCAGTTTAAAGCAGCGTGAGTCATTAGAAGTTCAATATTAAAGTGAAACAGAATTAACTTGAGACAATACATTTTTCTTCTTGGGGACTTTCATGTCTAAAAAGTCCTAAAAAATGCTTCAGAAGGCTTTGGAGTTCATACATGAAAGATATACATATAAATATCAGGATTAGTGTGTGGAACAGTTTGCAGGTTTGGTTCTGCATGGCAAGTGCTTCCCTCCCTCTTCCCCCCCAATTTTTCACTGTAAGAATATAAATATTTAAAAAAATAGCAGGTGCTTGAGCTTTTTCATTTTTTTTTTTTATCATGTTTTTTTACCACGGGAAACCAGCCACAATGCTTGCTTTCCCCCCTAAACAGAACTAGTCTTAAAGCCACAGCCAGCTATGAAGAAATCAAAGAAAATAAGAAAACTCCTCTGGGCCTATAGCAACCTCCTGAAGCTAATTTCCTTAATACCAATATAGATATATCATCGATGTATTGCAGATCGTTGATATCTTTAGCAGAAGGCAACAAGAGCTGTGGGTAAACAATAGAAAAATGAGATATACTCATACTCTGATCTAATTGCCATCAAAGCTAGAGAGTAAAGAAGCGATTCACAGACTCTGTGGAAAAGTAGGGCTGCTATACCTGAAGACACTGTCTTTGAAGGGGGAAAAAGTTTGTCAGTGAAGTCTCACTGAAATGAAAGATCTATAGAGCTCTTATTTTTACTTCACTTATAAACTAGAGATGAATCAAGAATGCCGTACCACCTCTTCCATGATTTTTTTACATTTCTCATTTTCTTTTGTAGACAAAGCTGCTGATAGTCACAGCAAAGCAAAGGTATTTCCTAAGGATTACATTTTGTTAGTGTTCAGAGTCAGCGAGCACATGGTACAGCAACGTGTGATCGTTGTGCAACAGTGAGAACATGTCTCGCTGTAGCCGTGTCTTCCTCATGCCTGCCAGCAGAACGCCTGTGCTGGGAAAACCAGCTCTCAGTGCCTGCGTTGTGATGCTGGGAGAGGGTGACTTGACGGAAACTAGCGCTTGCTCAACCCTCCGTCAGAATATTTCTCCGTTAAAACTCCGCCTCTCTCAAACACAGGATTTTTAATAGGACAATTTTGATCTTGCGTTTTGACTTGTGCTGCCAGTGTGCAAGCTCGTGGGAGCTGGGCAAAGGAACCTGCAGCCCCCTCCGGCCTCTTCCCGGGAAGCCCAGCCCAGAGTTCCTAGTGTGATTATAGCTCTGTTACCTTTCTGTTCGGTGGTTTAGTGGAATCATCTGTTTGTCCCATGATCCTATATTATTTAGATCAAAACATCAGTATTTCAAAGTTTTCCATGGTGTTCCATTAGTTTCAGAATTTTGACATTGCATTTTTCATCTGTCTTCAAATTTAAAGCAAAAGCTGTAGTGCCCACTGGAATAGGAATTCTGGGTGTAAACCAGATCAGCTACAGTGGTGGTATTATTGCCTATGTATGCTGTTGAGAAAAGTGAGATGTTTGTCGTTCACTGTGCTAATTAAAGCTTTTTCATTCACGCATGACAGACTCAGCATTATTGCTATCCTTGCTTGGCACTGTAGTAAAGAGCGTGTTATTGCCGATCAGACGACTGATTTACAATTCATAAAAAAATTTATAAAACAGTTAAGAACTCTTGACCCTGAAGCCTAACTTTAGAAATAACTTTTATTTAATTAGAAAAGCTGGGTACTTTTGAGGTGGAAAAATTCTGAAATCCTTACTAAGTCTAATTATAAAAAGGCATGTTTTTTCTCATTCAGCTATCCTGTAAGAATATTTCAGTGGTCGGTATGACTGTCGTGAGGAATGACAGCGATAGCATGATAAAATTCACGAGACTGGTTTGAGTACATTTTTAGACCACACATGGTATTGCAGAAATGATAGAAAGCTAAGCAGACAAAATAAGTTAAAGCTAATGGATGACTGCATACAACATCTGTATACATTTTAGATGTCATTTTGGGTACACAGCAATTTGTGGAACAAGCAGATCAAGGCATTTGCAGGAGCATTTTTTGAAAAGACAGTTCACTAGAAGAATTTGACAGTGTTTTACACCGTCATTTTTAATTATGTTTTAGCAATGTCAGTTTGCACTTCAATTTTGAAAATATTATTTATTAATTTAGTGTAATTACTGCATACGGTGAGCCAGCTTTACTTTGAAATGAAAATAAAAAAAAATTATTTGGATTATGTTTTTAAAAGATTTTTTTTTTCTCAACATAGATTGTTTTCACTCGATCTACACTGGTGTGATAAAGTAAAAAGCTCATTTCTTTCCAAATGAATATATAATGATGCCAGTACTAAAACAGTTAACTGGATAGCTGATATTTACAAAAATCTTCAAATGTAATGACTTCAAGTTCTATGTTGAATATTCATTAAATATCCTTTTCTCATAGGGCTTATAAATCCTATGAAATGCAATACATACACACTTTAAAATTTGACAGAAAATACTCATATTTCTAAGATAAAGGGTTTTTTCTTCTTTAAGCACTCTCTCAAATCATATATAATCAGGAACATTGGCAACACTGCTGCTCAGAGAAGGACAGAGTGAACATCAAGAAATCCAAATGAATTCAATCCCATTAAATGTAATGGTGTGGTAAATCTCACTATACCATCTGCTGTAGAAGGCTGAGACACTATTGGAATTCCACATCTTATTTACATAGCAGATAAGAATGTGTTGGGAGATTTATATGGCCAATGAATACCCAGAGACAAAACTAAGTTTCTAGTCTGTTCACATCTGGGGAACATCTACATCTGTAGAGCATTATACAAAAACTACTGTAAGTTAGCCTTTCTGTGAAAGACCCTGCCACTTCATTCCAACATTGCCCATTAAAGAAAAAAAAAACAACACAGAACAGTGAAAAAGTTCCTGAAAATGCTGGTGGGGCCTGAGCTACTTCATCAAAAGAAAACATAACCTTCCTTAAATTAGTACATATTTCCAAAGGAATTAGCATCGAACATTGTAGCAGATAGGTTGTATCATATTTAAAACATCTGTGCTGTGAGTTCAGAAATCACCCTGTGGCAAGACATTAAGGAAAATATGCCACAGATTTATTTTTGCCCTCTCTTGAACATTTAGATTGACACTCTCCATTTTAAGTAGATTCATAACTTTCATTTACTTAATACTGAAATAGAGCTGAGCTTCGGCCCAGTTTTAAACCAGACGATATCACAGGTGTATCTTGCACAACATATGAACTATAGAGGAACAAAACACTGCACAGTAGCCTCCACCTGATATGCTCCTCTTTATCGTTATTTCTAATAAATGTTGAGCTTCCTTGGGAATGGCATGTCCTTTGTGCACGTTGATTATAAAACCCATCACTTGTCAATTCAGTTAAACATTAAAGTTCTAATACATCAAAAGTGCATAGGGGAGCTGACCTGGGCTAAGAAAGCATTTTATGCAGGAATATTAATAGAGTTCTTCTGCAGCCGCCTCATGTACTTCAGATTGGAAACCTCTGAACCAAAGCCAATTGACAGTAACATATTTGGAAAGGAAGATGCTTTTAAATTACCTCCTTTCCATTTAATCAGACAAGCAACCTCTGAATCCCAAGCCGTAGGTGAATGTTTAAGAGAACATTCTTTATATAGTTAGCTGAACCATGCCCAAGAGCGCCCACTGACAGCTTTCCTATTACCAGAAGGACAATGAATCATATGAACTTTGCTGACACACATGCTATAATAATTGTTACATTTTCTTTTAGAATATATCCTTGGGCTCGCTTTTGGCCTCACCTTAAAGGCGACAGCTTGTAAGCTACATAACCTAGCCTGCCACTAAATCATCAATAAGAGTTCATAAAATATCCTGTAATAATTTAGCAGTGCATTGGTACTGATCCTAATGGAATCAGACATCAGCAGTTATGCTATTTCCTCCACGGATTCTGGATACTTCTATTGAACATTTGTTAAAACAGTTGTTCATCTACAGTGTACATATTCCTGCCAAGCTTCATGGAAATATTTCTATTCATTATTTTTTAATGTCAGTTCTCAGTAGAAGTTAGTCTTTTCTGTTTGGAACTCAGTCTGATGCTATATAGACATCTTTGTTTCAAAAAGCAGACATAGTTATGTACATTAAAACAGACACATTTGCATTCCCTTCAGGTTAATGGCCAAAAAGCTCTGTATTTTTCTATATCATAGCCCTATTAATTAAATCTTTTGTTTTCAAAACCATACCTTAGGCAATCCACGTTCATGTCCACCTGATTTTTCTCCACTGAATGTTCTAAAAGAGATTTCTGGAAAGCACTAGCACATTTTGGATGCTAACGCTATACTAATATTTGTAATTGTTATTAATGATACGTGTACTGTTACAGTGGAACAGCTGCTGTTTCGAAAAAATTCTTATTGAAACACTATGGTCATTACATTTTCCTTAATCATGGTAGACATTTATCAGTAGAACTGGTGACAATAATTTTATCAGAGTTTTACAATAGATTTTAGCCAGTGTTTGCCAAGCGTGCGGCCCCTTTTGTCCTGGATTGCCTTCTGCTTTTTTTTCAGTTTGGCAGAGCCTGAGGGGGATGGTGGTGGTTGGAGGTATTGCCTGCAGAAATCCCCATGTCCCTGACGAACCTGGCACATCAAAGTGAGAATGTCCTTGCAGTTCCGGGCAGGCTGTGGCCTCAGAGGTAGGGAGTGGCCTGAGCCCACCCTGCCCGGCTCCTCTGGGTATCCCTGAGGCAGTTCAGGTGCCACAGAGGGAGCTGCAGGGATGACAGCCCTCTCAGGGTATGAACGACTGTCACCAAAGCTAGCAAAGAGACGTGGAAGTTGACATCAGTTGGATGCAGTTGGCTGAGTTAAAGGCTTGTCAGAGTACTTACCTGCATGATTTTGTGCACCTGATTAAACCAGCAAAGTTCTAACCCATTTAGTTGGGCTACTTGTGCAGTCAGTAAGCTCCTCCAGAGCTGGAACAGCTCTGTCTTCTGTGGTTCTACATCAAAGACTTCCATGACTAGGTTTAAATATCTAAATGTGATTAACATTAAATACCTTCTCCACATTAAGAAATGCTGGGATTTATTTAATAAAATAATTGCAGTTAAAGCCAGCGGTGTTGTCAGATATGAGTTCTATGAAAAAATGTTGGATTTTGTACCATGTGTATTATTCTGTGAAATTCATTTTCACGTAATTTTATGATTTTTTAAAAATTTTCATTAAAGTAGCCTATATTTTGTTAGGAAGAAAATGACAATAGAATGCATAAGCCATAACTTCTTTGTTTGATCCCTTTCTGTTCATTTATATCTTTCAAAGGCAGTATCATTTCTAGGTCTGCCCAGTAAAGAAAAGCCTATTGCTTACAAAACGATGTTACTTTCTCCAAGGACTCTGTAGATACCATGCATGGAGCTGCAGATATGGGTAGATATAACAAATGATTAGAATATAATTTCTTCCAGTCACTGTGAAGCTTGAGACCTTCACAGTTTCAACTTGAGAAAATATATTTCCTTTTTCTCCTTCATCTCCCTAGAAGGTCTTCCAAGAAAGACACCCCACCCCCCCTGCCCCATGTCTGTCTTGATCTCTTCAAACCTCAGGTTTCCACAAAAGCTTCAGCATCCATCAATGTTTTACCAGACATTCAGGAGTTTTTGATTTCCTGAGTTTACACCTGCCTGCTCAGAGAACTTTTCCAGACTGTGACTAAACTCTCACAGCAACAGCAAACACCTAATTTCCTCTGTCCTTTGTCACTAGGCCCTTTATCTTCAACTCTCTGATCTTTCATTTTCTCCTTCCCACACTCTGTCTTTTCTCTTGTGTGTGCATCTTGTCTTCACCTTCCTTTCTTTCATACCAATCTGCTTCAGATCTAATTTCACATTTCCTCACCTTTCTCCTTCAGATAACTTACTGTATCTCATGGATGAATAAATAAATACGTGTATGAATAAATATGTGTAATGGCATGTATGAATAAATAGGCTTCATGGTAACTGCAAGACTTGGCTGTGACCTCTTTTTTCTAACCCTTCCTATTGGCTTTTTTTGTTTATGCTTTTTGCTTATGTTATTTCATATCAGTATCTTGTCCTCTTTACTATCTGAGGGCATGAAACACGTGATTTATTTGGCAATTTTATTCAAGTAAAAATGGAAGAATCCCATGCAAATGTAGTTCTCGTATTCACCAGAGCTACTGCTTATTTCCTTAGCCAAAATGAAGAGAAATAGTTGAATTGTCTTCTCTAGAGAATATGTTAAGTCCTAATGAACATTATGCAACTGGGAAATACAGGAGTCATAAAACCCCTCCAAGACACAACTCTTTCTATTATTCCCACTGAAGGGGTGTATCACTGCCATTATGGGCAGGGTTGCAAAGATTGCTTGAGCATTGCATAGTTTTCTGCTTTATTTCTAAGACATGGATTTTTTTTCTCTCTCTCTGTTGTTTTTTGGTTTTGTTTTTTTTTTTTTTTTTATTTAATAAGAATGTCAATCAATTTCACGCAATCTTATTTTTTCCAGTCTACAGAATGATACCTACAATAAATACAGTTATCTTTTTGATAGAGGTTTTTTTGGACTCTTGATCGCAGGTTGAATATTTCAATGTGCTCTGGTAATATCCAGTATCTCTCTGTTTCACTTATTTTGTGGTATTTTGATAGCATCCCACTTATGCAATTGCAAGTCTTTCTCAAGCATCAATAAACGTTTACTTTGCAGGAGGAGAACTGGCTTTGTAGCTTTTAGTTCCTCTAATACAAACTGTTGAAATAATTGGACTACGTAACGTCATTCAAAGACAACCAGAACTGTTTTATTTGCAAATATTCAATGTCCCAGAGGTCTGAAAATATCAAATTACTTTTTTGGCAACTAAGGTGGTATTCATTAAACATGCACTTTAATTTACTTCATGACACTTCAGGCACTGCCGTAAGCCACTAGCTGAGCACACAATATTTAAGAAGTCCAATACAATCAAAGTAGCAGCACACAGAGTACCACTGAGTACACTAAAGAGTCTGTGTAAAGACCTTACTGTAAGGGAGGAAGAGAAGCAGACAAACAACAATGAACTATGTTCATTCAGTCACGATACATATTTTCTGTATCTTTCTTTTTTATCTTAATTTAGTTTGCAACTGATTATGTACTGGTTTTGCCAAATGAATTATCACACTTTCATCTTAGCTTCCCATTACAACAAGGACCTTAACTGTTGGCTAATCACGATAGCAAATATACTCTAATGAAAATTATTTTGTATCTGTACAGTCAGGAAATAATGGTGAGTAGTCAAAATACTGAAGTTCTCAAAAAAAAAATTGTCAGAAAAACATAGATATGAAAGTGTATTTATGCTTTCCAAAGATATTTTTGGCTTTATCTTTTCTCACAGCACTGGAAAAACTACAAAAAAGTTCTTTGATAAGACTGTGTGCAAAGCAGTGAACCGTAACTCAAACCTAGAGTGAATTGGAATCCATTATGAGTTCAAGCTGTATTCATTCACACATTTTATTTATCATTTTTATACTTCTAATATCCTTCTCTACATGCAAACCTATACTTTTTGCTTCAGGTCAGCTAGAGTACGGCCTGTTTTTATGCCTGTTCCCACCCATCCGGAGTCATGGAAATAACACAGAAAATGCTATTTTCTGTCTTTGTGGTTGCAAAAATATATTGTTGTAGAGTCCTGCTCTTTCAGAATTACCTCTTCAGGATGAAAGGAGGTTGGGTAGCCAACTGTGGGTGGTGCAGGTGGCCATAGACTGTTGCTGAAGCACATACTCAAGACCATGAGCATTTATAGCTCCATCCACCCCATATGTGTGGTTGGCTATTTTTCGAAGAGAAAAACAGTGTCATAGTTTTTGTAAGACAGACTGAATATTCTGAAGTGTTCCACAGCTATTCTAATTGCTAAATGTGGCTAGAGATGCGTGCCAGTCAAGATGTTGTCAGACCGTGGAACAGCCAATAATCCTATTCCACTCTGGAATATTTTCAGCTTGAAAAACTATTTTTTTAAATAGGAAACATAAATTTTCTAAAGCTGATACTGGGCACAATCTTGCTTCTGTAACAAACAAAAGATATTTTCTCCTAAGGAATAGAAGCGGGCTACTCTTGTCCTCTTTATAGTCTCTACATCCCAGTGAGAAGGGTGATGTTGGCTCACAAATATCAGTGTAGAGTAATAAAAATGTGTTCCACCACATGGAATATGTTTTTTAGTTATTATTCTGCAGCCTTTCAAATGTTGAAAAAATGTGCGAAACATACAATGCTTTATTCTACCTAGCTAAGAAGTGCAAAACTCCATTTTATTGACTGGGGGATGTCAGCAGTAAGCATATGAATACTTACTCACATATGCAGTGTTTTTCCTATGGCATTCTGACATTAACTACCCTGGGAAAAATCCTAGGGTATTCCTAGTGAAATGGCAGAAAATAAATCCAATTTTTAATGGAAGTTTGGATGTCTCCAGAGTCCATTTTCATCCTGAGGTTTTAGCCATGCAGGATGGAGCCCATTAAACTGAAGAGCAGTGAAACAATATTGCAGAACAGTGCGTGTTTACTCATTAATGAGAAGTTCTGATATAAAAGTGGACATTTCTTGCAGGGTGGAATCTTTTCATTCTTGGTTTTGGTGGCAGGGGAAGACAGCAGAAAGGGAGGAGGGGGAATCTTTTAATTGTTAGTGCAGGTTTTAAACTGACAAGCCTCAAAGGCAGAAAACTGACTCTTTGATCTTAAAAGGGTTGTAAAAGGATGGTCTCACTTGTGTTTATTCAAATATTTGCAGGTAAATGCTGATAATCTAAACTGAGTCAAAGCTGCAGAATTTAGCATAAGTGATTTGCATATCAAGAGCCTCAAAATAAATACCAATTCAGAGATCTTAAATGTTGTCAAAAACTAATCATGACTTGAAATTAACTTGGGGCTTGCCTACATATGGAAGTCTGTGCTCAGGAAACTAAAGCGTTTATTGGCAACCAATAGTCTAATAGATGTGCCTCATCCCCACTAAGAGGGCTGTGTGGTAGCTGTAGGTATCTGCAGTCACATAACTGGTGGTTTGGGGCATATCAGGAGCAAAAGGGCAATCTGGCAGGGCAGAGGAGAGCTCAGCTGACACGCTGTGCACCCTCACCACCAGACGTTATCCACTGGAGACGTCCTTTGGAGACAGGCTGTAGCTGATTCGAGTTAATAGCTGAGAGAACTGCTTCTAGTGAGTGCTCTTGTAGATGACTTGCATTTCACTGTTTCTAGGCAGCGTTGTTAATTCTTGAACTGCTGGATTCTTGACAAGTTGTTTTACTATTTGTAATTATTCGTATTTCAAGTAAAGGTATCGCAGTTTCTAAATTACTTGATTGTCTTCAAAATCTATTTTTAGCACCTAGTTCCTGCTACTTATTTTACAGCTAATGACTTCTTGGCATAATTTTGTGCCTGTTACTTGACTGAAGGAACGTACATCCTTTGTGAGCACTGAGCTACCCATTTGGAAGTACAGATCCTTCATACTTCCTCTCCAAAAGTCAACAAAAATTGTCAGTGTTTTGGAAGTCTTCTGTGTTCACAAACGCTGCAACTGATGAAATGGGATACTAATAATTAGCATTTATCAAGTCAGATCACCCTTACTGCCCAACTTAATAACATAAGATAAAAGTTTCAGCCTCTCAATTCCCTTGGGGGAGCGTTTAGGACATCAATATGTATGGAAGAGACTAGGAAATAATTTCAATTTGTGCAAAAATTTGCAAACTGCTTCATTTAGTCTGACCTGATATCTCATTATATGGGAAGAGTCGCTGATTACAATGTTGCAGAGTTAGGTCAGCACTTCAGTCCTTCTCCTTCAGTACATTTCTTTGCATTGCCAATTTGGATCTTAGAGGGACAACAGAGAGCTGTAAGACTAAGACCGGTTCTGGATATTAGAAATATACTAATGACAGACTCCCTTATAAGGAAAAATTAGCAGCAAGCAGCTGGCTTTTTCAGCTACTCATTGCTTACTTAATTCCCTCCTCAGGTTTTTGTCACGTACAAGATCTTTCTATTTTGATTGACCCAGAGTGGAGTGCCCGAAGTTTGAGCTGGTGGCATTACAGGTTATTCTCCAGGAAATAAAAGTGGTACGTAACCAATCAATACAGCAACTTAGTAAATTATAGAAGGTGAGGATAGGTTTCAGTTCTCTGGTACTCGGTCTCCATGAAAAGTGAATGAGTGTCTATTGCATCCAGCTATGCGTCTTGGGCTGAGATTTTCATAGGAAATTAGGCATAGCACAGTCAATCAGCTAACTTTTTAAAGACCTAAGTCTTAAGAAGCGTAACTGAAGTCCCTCTTTCTAGGTCTAATATCCTCAGTTAAAGTTAGTACAGTGTCATGGTTTAACCCCAACCAGCAACCAAGCACCACACAGCTGCTCACTCACTCCCCCCAGATGGGAGAGGGGAGAGAATTGAAAAAGTTAGAAAAGACTCATGGGTTGAGATAAAGACAGTTTAATAGGTAGAGCAAAAGCCACGCAGAAGCAAAGCAAAACAAGGAATTAATTCACTGCTTCCCTTCGGCAGGCACATGTTCAGCCATCTCCAGGAAAGCAGGGTTCCATCATGTGTAATGGTTACATGGGAAGACAAATGCCATGAGTCCAAACGTTTCTCCCTTCCATCTTCTTCCCCAGCTTTGTATACTGAGCATGATGTCACATGGTATGGAATATCCCTTTGGTCAGTGGAGTCCTGGCTATGTCTCCTCCCAACTTCTTGTGCCCTCCCAGCCTGCTCGCTGGTGGGGAGGTGTGAGGAGCTGGAAATGCCTTGACTGCTTAGCAACAGCCAAAAATGTCAGTGCGCTATTAACATCACTCTCATTCCAAATCCAAAATGTAGCACTATACCAGCTGCAAGTAAGAAAGTCAACTCCATCCCAACTGAAATCATGACATTCAGTCACGTTAAGCCATAATTTTATTTGAAATTATTTAGAATAATTTAGAGTAATAAGTAGGCTCTTTTTATTTCAATAATTAAAAAAATAGTAATTGTTGGACAGGGTAGGAAAGCAATTTTTTGAGAGTTTGTGGAAATTCTGGTTATTTTCTTCATTAGAAGGGAAGAGTAAAACCATTCCTTTCTGTGGCAGGAAGGTCTGCCAGCACTGGGGAGAAGCCGGAGTGCTAACAGAAGCACTCAGCACCTACCTAACGCCAGCCCTGCCCTCTGATGATGGTACTAAATTCTGACATTCAGGAAAACTTCTCTGCTGGTGTTGCCATAGCTCCCTAAGCTCAGCACCTGCAATCCAGCTGCTTCCCCACTGCGATGACTCATTGACATTTCAACACTCTACTTCGTCCACCTTATTGACTCTCCAACTTCCTGCCTTATTGCTTTATTCTCTGGTTCTCTGCACACTTTTCCTGGTCCCATTCTACCCATCTTTTATTAGTCAGATGTCCACAAACTCATCTGACTCTGAAATTTTAATTTGCTGCATAGGATATCTTACTAGTGCTTTCCTACTGCTCTCCCCACACCTCTTTTCTTCTCTCCCAACTCCTGTCTACAGAACGCACCTTGAGTGGTTTGAATATCTGGACATTACCCCAAGGAATTTGACTTGTAAAATGGACTAATAACTAATGAACAAGCAGTTACATTCGGTCACTAAAAACAGTCAGTATAAGCCTGTTGCTGTCCGAGCTTGGGTCTAATCTTACTACTGTTTCTTGAGTTACTCAAGTCTTTATTTTTAACGAAGCTGGTTTTAATTTTGAAATTTAGGTCTATATGCTATAGTTTTTCACCAAAAAATAAGTGCAGTTCTCAAGTTCGGCTATTTTGTGTACAGTTGACCACTGTGTACAAAAAAGATCTTGGAAGTTGTTTTTTCTTAATTTTCGCTAATTTTTTTTAATACACTTGTGCATATCTGGTGATCCCATCGTATTTTTTGAAGTTTTTGAAAATGCAGATTTAGTTTTTTCCTCTTGCAAAACCTAAAGCCCACTTTCGAAGATTAGGTTAAAGCTGACTGAAACTTTCACACTATCATCCCAGGTTTTTTTTACACAATGGCAAGTTAGGAGCTAAAAAGAAAAGTAGAATTAGTTTGGTGGATGATTTAAGTAAAGTCAGATTCTGGCTAGAAGTGTCTCCATGGTAGCTGAAAGGCTGTTAGATATTACATGGGCTTCCTTTATATCACCAAGAGTGATTAGTTATAGTGCAGCAGCTTGTTTAGTTTTTTGCTAATAAGGAGTTGTAGGCTTAATACCTGCATCTAGAAGAATATGATCTTTTGACAGATTTATTTTACATATCACAGCACTGTAAATTTATTTTCAGCTGCAGTCTGATCCTGTATTGCACCAAACACCTTTGTGAAATGCCAAAAATATCAATTTCTGATACATTAAGAGTTCTGAACACCTCAAGAAATTCTGCTCATGAGTCTTAATGACACTTCTTGGACTACATGTGGGAAGAATATGAACAGCCAATTGCTGGCTGTTCAGGCTCACTAAATATAAGTGAATTTATAGTGTTCTGGACCTCAGAAGATTTAGTCCCATGTAGTAAGTCTTGGGGGATTTCAATAACAAAATCTTAGGCTTTTGATCCTGCTAGTATACGATTATCTTAAATACATGAGTAATTCAACTGACTTATCTGGGACTGCTCAAGCCCCTAAAGTTGATAGTATAGTTGTAGGATCATGGCCTTAACGTGGAGGAGAAATATTTCTGTGGGGATTTCTTATTTCAGTTCAGGAGCATTGTAATTCTAAGTCCTTGTGAGTGAAACTAAGACTATATCACCAGGTTTATGGCATTGCTTCACTTTACAGTCACTGTCATAAAACCCAGATTAATATTGTTCCATTGTGTATATTTTACACATTTTTTCCTAAGAATGAGTTTGTGATGATAAGCCATTTTCTCTCATTTTTCCATAACAGTTTTTGTTACATGACTTCCAAATTTTAATGCCTAATATGATCTTTGAAAAGCTATAAACTTTTAACAGACTTTAAACATAAAGTGAGTGAATAAATTGCCAGGGAGTCTGTGGTTTGATCCCAGGAAATCCTGATTAATAGCCTTCAGTTTTTTTTAGACCACCCTGAATACATTGTGAAAAAGAGTTGACTCATTTTATGGCCATTTAGATTGTAATTCAACCTACTAAATTTATAAAAATTTTTTTAAAAACACTAAATGTAGACATAAGAATTTATATTTCTTCATATAAGACCATATGCTGAACACATTTCTTGCTCTATTTAGTTCAGTCTTGTAAATGTATATTTGTATATTTGCTAACCACATAAAATCTATTTTTAATATAAAAAAGGCCTAATCCAAAACTAGTGTAATTAATGTGAAAGTAATTGTATTCATAGTATTCGTATTGATTTTCATTGATGAGGACTTGCACATTTAAAAGTGAAACCAATTTGCACATGTGTTTTAGGAACCTTCCCAATAACATTTTCGGTAGGAAGTGGAAAATGTAAAATAATTTTGCAAGATAATTTGCCAGATAATCTTTTTTTTCTCCCTATTTAATGTGTAGTTTATATAAACAGCATTTTAAGAACCTGGTTGTTGCATTTTAATCTTTGTTAATTGTAATATCAATTAAAAGAAAGATGTTGCACTTACTGTTGGTCCAAATCTTGACATTACTAGTCAAGGTCAAGGCACACTGCTAAATTGGGTCATTTTGTTTTAATAACTTGGGAACCTTTGATGCTGATCACCTTACAGAAACTTAATTCCTTCGTAGACTTGATTACTAGAAACTTGAATGGGTGTTGATCCTGGCATAGGTCTGAGCAAAGGTGGTAAAATATGGCCTATGGTACCAAATTACTGTATAAAAGGGCTCTGTCTGTAGAGGGGATGTTTTCATGCACATGTGCTTTGTTCACGTGCACATACAGAAAGGATTTTTTTTTTATTTAATTAAAAATGGGATTCTTTTGGTCACAGTATTTGCAAGGATAATATAGACGTACAAAAACTCACCCAGTCTTCTACAATGCTACTACATAAGGCTGATTATTGAAAAAATAATTTAAATATTGTGCAAAGTTTAGCAAATCCATTGAGTAAAAAAGTAAACATATATATATAAACCTCTGATAGCCAAGTAGCAATAAATAGAATATATTTGCATTGTCTTTGCAATATGCTCAGATTTGATTTTTCTTTTCAATAAGAAATAAATGATTTTCCATATAATAGAAAATTGAGTTTACTATTTCTAATTACTATTTTACTAATTACTGTTTTACTATTACTATTTCTAAAATAGTCTTAACATAGAAAAAGGATACATATTTTAATATTAGTGCTTATCACAGCATTTAAGGCGTCACCATCCCCCCTCAAGCTTTCTACTCTTAAATAAAAAAGGAAAAATCCTATTGTTTTCCTGGCTTCTTTGCTTCTAGTGATTGATGTAGAATTTTACTGCCATCCAATGGCAAGGACCTATTATAGCCTAAGTAAATGTCTAATGCTTTTTGATCAAATTGCAGTCTAGGGAATTTAACTTATGTAGTACACTTAGAACTTACATCAATACATCTCTGTTCGTTACACAGTGAGAAAGAAATATGACTACAGTTTCAATTTATTCTGTGTTTCCTAATTCAATTTAACTCTGAATTACTAATATTGTGGTACATAATTACCTAAATGAATAAATCAACCTAAGCTACTCACTAAAAAGAACATTAGCGTATAGTATTAATTTTTGCGTGTACCTTGTCACGTTAGTTTAAAAGATTCCTTTCTCTACAATTAAGAGTGTCTTCCTAGTTGGTAAAATATCCTTGTGCTAAAATACTCTTCTCCATTTTACTTATCGAATCTGGAGACTTTACAGTTGTTATTGTACACTAAAGAATTTCTTTATGACTCTCAAATGTGTTATAGGGTATTTTTGTGCATTTTTTTTTTTCTTTTTACTCACACACACACCTCTAAGACAGAAAGACAACTGCTTAAAACTATAATCTGAAATATATGAATTTTGGTATACTTTTATCCTCTGTGCTTTTCAGAATCAGCTTCAACTGGCAGTCCAGCCTAACAGTCATTTTTTAGGGTTCTAAGAAGCAATCTAGCATTAACACTCTTTATTTTTTTCTGAGTATTTATTTTAGAGAGGAAACAATATAGATACATCTAAAGGAAATGACTTCAGATTATGAGCAAGAATACAAAGCCAAGCCTCCACCTTGTACTACTAACAAAAAAATTACAATAATTAGTGACTATTACAGGGAAATAAATCCCTAGAAGGATGGAGGAAAATGTAAGTTTAGAATAAAAGAGAAAAATTAGGTAACACAGAAAAAGAACAGACTTTGTTATTTCTGTTGTTTCATTCTGGCTGGAAGACATCTCATGTACTGTCACTTCATGAGGATTGCTCTCCATTGCCTGTTGAAGCCAACAGACACACTTCCAGTGACATAAAAGAGACCTAAACCATGTCCCAGTCATGCATTCCTATCTCCTTGCACAGATGGCTACCTGTTGTCCCACATGTATATTTCAATTCAAACATTTGTAAAAACTTTCTTGGGTTCTCACAAAGATACAACCAGTGGATATCTACTTTAAGCACCACAACATTTAGGAACACTTTGTTAGATGTTCTGTTGATCTCTTGCCATTATTTCAATTCTTTTTAACAACTCTGGCTACAACCTTTGACTATTACCGTAGCTGTATAGAAAGAACAATCTTTGATTAAATTATATCATGAACCTGGAGCACTCTGCAGCATGTAAGATTATTGGAGATGAAGCAAGAAATAGAATATAGAACAAAGTCCCAGAAGACTCGGATACATGCCTATATGCCTTAGACAAATTCTACATTCATGAAAACAATTACAAATTAAAGCTTTCCTGCTATAACTGAAACGCATTGATGTTAATCAGCACAAAGTCTTTGGGGTGTGTGTGCAGAGAAAAGAGTACCACGCTTAAAAACATCAATATTCATAGAGGTATGCATATGCTATTTGCTACTTTAGTACTTGAACACTACTTACTGTAATAGAAAAGTACAAAGAGAATATCAGGATTATGGGAATTAAGCTATTTGTATTATTGTATTTATTCTGTAATTAATATCAGGACACTACAACTGTGCACGGAAGACACAGCTCACTCTTCTCAGTATTGCTACATTAGCAATTGATTGGAAAATAAGTGAAAAATTTCTCTACGCTTTTAAATTTGAAAATTAAACTTTCCTGCAATGTTGATGTTCATAAACTTTATAACTGGTAGAAAACAGGGGTAGATTGCCATGATATCATGACATACAGATGTGTTTGGTTTCTCTTTCCCAGAATTTAGATTGTCAAAAAGCACCAGTGTCAGAAAAGCAGTGTAGGTGAGTACAGCACGTTTGTTCTTCCTAGGGAATATCCGTTTATCGTTAGCTAAGTTGCCAATTCATTTTCTAAAATGTTCTTCTTTCTACAGTTCTCAATGTTTTTGCAGTATATGCTTATGCAAATTTACCTAGTGAAATCAGTTTAAAATGAATTTGTGCAAAAAGCTACACCTTAACTTCAATTTTAATACTCCAAGTCAATATAACTTTCACAGAGCAGATACTTTCTCATGTTCCTCAAAATTCACTTGATCAGTTTCTATAAATGGATGGGAGGAAAAATTTAATTTCAACCAATTCTTGTTTCATGTTTTGAATAATAGTTTTTTTTTTTTTTTTCTTCTCTGTGCTTTGAAGGAAAGGTCTGTGTGACAGCTAACAAAGCTGCCCTGGCTTTGTAGCCCTCGTTTTATGAGATGTGAGGTAACATGCTCTCTGCATGGGTCTCCACGAGTTCAGCTGGCCACAGCACATGGGCAGGCTTCAGGAAATGGAGACTTCTCCCCCTCTTCTGCACACAGATGTGTGCAGGGGGGACTCTCTGCTAGCAGGAGGCACCACAGATCACAGGCATAGCACAAAGAAGGAGTCTGGGAGCCGGGTGAGGTGTGCTTGGGTGAATTTGGGGCTATACCATCACCCCAGCGGTCCTGCCAACACAAGCAGAGCTGGTAAAGCGGAGGACATGGAGAATACAGTGTGTAGTGTTTGTACCAGGCTAGAGTTGCCTCTACTCAGCTATTTCCCCCACTGCAGGAAATATCATCAGTCTATCCATCCATGACTTCTTTTGGCCAAGAGAGGAGGAGAGCCTGTGTGGTGACACGAGGTGGCACACGTGGCCCTGCCACCAGCAAGAGGGAGCACCCAGCCACCAGCCTCACCCCGGGAGAACTTTCTGCTCATCACATCCCTCCTTTCCCTCTCCCCATGTTAATGCATATTCAAACAAGGCATCAAAATAACCGGAAGGCAAACGACCACCGAATCGCCAGCCCTCATTCCTGAATAAGCTGCTCACAGTCAATCGCCTTTTTCCTAGTTTAATTTTCTTTGTGCGTATTATAATGCTCTATGAGCTCGGTGACAATCACTTCTGCAAAGCTGCATTTCATTTCCTCTGACCACTAAAACTGTGATCTGCTTTACTTGTCTGAAACAAGTATCATGCACAGATTTTAATTATTTAGTCATGATTTAGCATGCATGATATATGGGTATCATTATCAATGGCTGCAATATCTCTTCTTTTGGCTATTTAACATGAGGAAGATGCTCTTTGTTATTAACATCTGTTCATCGGGGACACAGACCTTCTCAGCATTACTAGCACCTTCTGTTTTTGTCAGGAGAAGAGAAAGTGATCAAGAGCCTCATCAGAGCCTAATTTGGCACTGATGTGTTTTCCTTTCTCTTAGCGTAGCCTAGATCTAAATCGTCCCTTAAAATTACAGTAGCTTTTAAAATACTGCTCAATAACTAGATCTGACTAGGCGTAGACTGAGATGGTACAGATATGAATGTAACATTATTTAAATGTTATGGTTGTGTGTGGGCTACAAGATGAAAAATAAGTTAATAAAAGACGTGGTGGAATTAGAAAATAAGATTAGTGAATTGCTTTAGCCGTGAAACCATCTTCTAGCTATGAAAAAACGGCTAATCTTATTTTTCCCCCACTAAGCTCATTCTCGTTTTTCCGCAGCCCAGTGAAGGCCTCACAGCAGAAATGTCCCCTTTACATTTACCTTGTTATTATAGCAGGCATTTTATTAAGCCTTTTAAGGACGGATCTTATGGTTTGCAGTAAAACAAGGCTCTGGTTCTTTGCTGCTTTTCTCTGGTGATGTTACAGCGGAGGCACCGAGCCGTTTGCGGAAGGGTGTCTCTGCTTGGCTGCTTTCCAGGTGGGTCGAACCTGAAGGGATGGATGTATTTGGAGGAAAGACCGCAGTTGAACCTTTTTGCAGATCCCTCTTAAAGCAGAGGTAAACAAAAATAGTGATTTCTACGAAAGCGTTTGATTCTGTGAGTGCTGTCAATACCAACCAAATATAACAACGTTTGTGGCCCAGACCAGGATCTTATTTCTTCCTAAAAGAGAGCATCAAAATCTGATCATGTAGATAAAAGAGGAAATTTCTCATGAATATACTCTACATGATTAAAACTCCAGCTCCCTATGGTTTAAACCTGGAAGACATTTTAATTATCTATCTAACATCTTGCTATTTCTGGAATTTTGACTGCGAATGTTTCTGACAGTGTTTCATGGAGTATCCTTTCCTCATACTGTGCTTTTTTTATATTCCAGATGTACAGTAAACAACAAAAGCTTGTTTTATCTTTTACTCTCCATCAGATGAAAGTGAAAGATAACTAAAAGGAAAAAAAAACTTTTAAAGAATATATTTTAATCATAGATATCCTGCTTATAATCTAAAAGTCCCATAACAATCTCAAATATGCTTTACCAAATAGACCCAAACTACGTGACTGAAAAATCCAAAGATTAACAATACTGTAAATAAATTTAAAAAAAAATCAGAAAAAAAGCGCCACCTTATATTTTTCTCATTTTGCCAAGCAAAATTTATTTTTTCATAATTATTATTTTTAATCAATTTTAGCAAATTTCAGTACCATCTTGTCAAAAACTAGCAGCACAGAAAAAAACATTAAAATCTCCATTATAATCCTAAGCATGTTTTGATACTGAATACATAAGTAAGATCAAATTAATTGCCAGGGTGATTTTCCAAATGTAATCCAGCCTTCGGGATAATACTCCTATTAATAACATTTGAGTGAGAACCTAAATGTAGCATGTGAAAGGTAGATATGAAGTTTACAGTGAAATGTCTTTAAAGTTTATATTAGAGTGACCACATAAATAGTGTTTTTAAAGGATGGAGTTATTTCTCAATGAGAAATATGCAGAAACTTGGACAGACTCAACCTGTGCCGAGTGCTTGAATGGTTTCTAAAATTGCCGTATCACTTTTTAAACTAGAGTAATGAACTAATGGTTTAATATACCTAAAATCTCATCAAAAGTTTTCTCAAGTTTCTATTTCCTTGATTAGTCCCTGGGTTTAATTGATATGAAGCAAAGGACTGATATCTGTCGGGCCAGGTTTTGCCCCGTAGAAGATGTCTACGCTGTGAAAGTGAGTGTAGTGATAGGATGTGTGAGCTGGTGAAGATCTTAGCTTGCAAGGCAGAATGGTGCTTTGCAGCTTGTCCGCTTCGTTACCCAAGCCGTATTCGCTGCTGCGCTGGGCAGCCTCTCGCAGGACGCGTGAGCTGAAGCACAGCAGCGTGCAAACACGGCTGGCGTCTGAACTGCAGCCTTCACGGCAGCTGGTGCCCAGACCTGTGCCAGCACGGGCTGTGCTCTGTGACACTTCAGTGCCACCCTGGCCCGTTATCTTCAGTCTGGTCAAGAATTAATTCAGGATTTGTAAAAAGTTTGTAAAAGAAGTCTCTAAACTAGGGGTGTGGTTTTGTGAGATAGGTCTATAAATATGATCTTTTCACATGAGAAGAAGAAAACCAAAGAAAAAGGAACTAGTGAATTCATATGTACTTTGTAAGACCAGATTAACCACGTTGATGATAATCTAGCTTGTCTTTGTGCGCAACAGGTACTTCTGTAAGTTCATCAATGTATTCCTACATCTATAACCTCACATTGAGCAGGAGTATATCTTTAGAAAGCCCGCAGTCACGTCAAACTCATTTTATGTGATGGGCTTGACCTGATATCCTCGTGCTTGGTAGCAAACACTTTCAGCAGAGGTTATTAAGTTACAGTATTAACAGAAAAATAAGCTATATTGTTATTCTATTTACATTGTCAACCAATAGATGCTCGTTAATAAGGCAAGCAAGGAGAGCTGCAGGAAATGATTCCTGTATCTTTTGGCTGCTGCCTCTTTTCTGTTCACCTGAGTAGAAACGGGGTTTTGGGGGCTGATGCAGTCAGCTTTCTCTCAGCCGAATTGTGAATTACTTGCACCACGGACACAGGGACAGCTCAGGACCACCTCTGCGTATTAGCTCAAGTGCAGCAACACAGAAGCTGCTCTCAGGAGCAGGCAAGTACAGCTGGTCTCCTGCCACACAGGGCCTGAGCCAATATACCTGCTAGCTCTACTATGGCTGTGTATTTGCTCAGCTCCAGTGCCGTCTGGCTGTGTTTCCACAGAAGGAGGTAGAGAGGTAAGTTATCGCAAAGCCAGTCAGGTCCAGCTGGGGTCTGCTAAGTCCGTTCAGGTTGTGCCCGTTGAGCCAAACATATGGAAGCCCTCTTTTGGTAGCAGCCAGATTTCAGAAGGGCTATTTCAGATAGGTATATGGCTGTATTAATGCATGGACCCACTCATGTCTAACACTGACCTTAATATAATAAACTCTGGGAAACCAGGTGCTTAGAGCATAATACAGGTATACTGAATAGCTCCGCAGGAGACAGCTTTGATACCACAAGACTCATACTGTTTTGGAGCTAATTGGTTAGTCTAACTGAACCAAGTCTGATTCTCACAGAGATGCTCTGAGATGCACGGGTACTGCGCTGGGTTTTAATTTTATAACATTTTTCTTCTCTGGGCATTTGCATCAGCGTAACCAAGTCCCTCATTCTCAGGGAACGAAGAGTTGACTGGCACACACACACACACACTCTACATGCAACCCACCAGGAGCTGCTGCTGAACTACTCTAACCTACACAAACTGCTGTAGCAGTGCCTCTAAGCTGAGTAAATGTGGAGCATCTGGAATAGCTTTTGAAAGCACCATTTCAACTACTGCTTCTTCCCAAAACCACCATCCAAGCCTTGTTCTCCTTGGAGCACAGGAGTGTTTAAAACATGTATCTGGGGCAAAGACAGCTTTTAAAAATGTCTTGCATACTCAACTCTGATTTTGATCCATAAATTCATCTGCAGTTATGCAAGCTTTGATAATTTGGGCAATGTCATCAGAGTTTTCTGAGTCACCACTTCTGCTCAGCTTCTCTGAATATCAGGCCACATACAAAAGTCATCCATGCAAGGTTTTGAGCATTGACGCTCTGATATGGTAACAAGTCATGGGGCTATCAAAACTCACTGCCATCTCTTGGCCATGCAGCCTTATGTTGGCAAAAACAAATGCAGGGAATTGAATTTGCAGTAAGGTTCTTTCCAAGTATATATAGAGCTTTAAGTTAATAGGTTAATGACAGCCAGCTATGATAGTGCCTGAAAAATTCTGGTATAACTCATACCATGTTTCATGCTCAGAATGAAACATTCACTTCTGAACCAGGGTGGAGAGGGTTCTGGGCTGTCACCTTCCCCATGCCACCCAGGAAGGGCTAATAGCAGCACTCACCCTGAGGGCTGTGCACCTGTGGAGCTCAGCCCCACCCTGGATGGGGCTTATCAAAGGCTGCAGCCTGGGCTTGCCTGGCTGGTTGCTGGAGGAAAGGAGTGAGGCAGCTCTGTGTTGGCCAGGAAACTGCTGATTTGGAGGCTTTCTTTGTGCTGCTTTGGCTTGGAAGCTGGAGGGGTTGACTGGAAGTGGTAAGTGGATGTTTCGGTTGTGGACCCGTGCTGGGTAATGGAAAATGGTGATGTTGTAAAGAGGGGTGGCAATAAGCAAGAGAGGTTTGTGAAGGAGAGAGCTTCCAGCATCAGGTTAGTCTGTTGAAGTGGTGACTCCTGTGCCTCCCAGCTTCTTTCACATCAGGGACTCTGAGGAGTCATACATGGGTTTAGTGAGAGGAGCTGTTTGGCAGATTGAAGGAAGGGTATAGTTGTTGTGAATAGTCATCATGAATAAGAACAGGCAAGTATGGGCTTCAAAAGTTTGTTGGCTGATTCCCTGAAAAATAATTCTCAAGAAGCAATCTTGACTCAGCCAGTCAAGAAAAACTAGATTTTGTGATGTTGGTACTGTAAATGTAGCTGTGATATGGAAACGTAAGCTTAATTTTTGGTAAGAGCTTATGTTTTGGCTGGGGTAGGAATGGTGAGTACGACATCAGTTCCTGCTTTTTGACCACTTTGGATAAACATTGCATAGTGTTTAAAATCAAGTGGACTGATGGAGTTGCCATAATGGAAGCCTAATTTTCTGGTGTTGGATGATGGAGCTGGGTTGGGTTTTTTTTGTTGTTGCTCTTTAGTTTAAGGTTGAGTTGTGAGAATGCCAGAGTAACGGCAAGAAAACAGAGTTTGTGAAGTGCAAGTAGTAGTAGGTCAACTGTCCAGATATTGTCTTCTGTGTTTTTTTCTCTCTGCTCTGGAGGCAGCTTCAGAGCTTGAAAGGCCATGTAGTCTACATAATCTTTGCTAATCCAAGAATTCAATAGACGGAAAATAGTTATTTATGCCATGAAATTGCTCCGGAGGTTAAAATGTCTTATGTGCCAGCAAAGTCACTTTCCCTTGAGGTTCTGTCCAGACTGAATTTAAATGGCTTTGAGTCTAGGTAATTCCTGGCTAATTAGCTTTGACCACACTGAACCTGGAAAATTGCCTCTTTCAGGAAGCATCAAGATTCGTGCCTAGAAACCCCTACTTGTATTCTGCTCCAGAGGCTGGGTATAAATCTTTTGTGTTTCCATTAATCTTTTAAGCTGGGGAACATAAACATCTGGAAGCTTGCACTTTCAGAGTTCTGTAACAACATCTCCAACTGGTTATTTCACTTCTTTTGTCTATAATAATGCCCCATTTCATTCCCCATGTATTATTCATATATACCTTAAATTTAATCACCAACTCGCTAAAGTTAAAATCACACTACACCTGAAATATAAACACCATCACACTGGAGTTGAGAACACATTATGCCTTATCCATAATGACTATCATGCTGAGGTAAGGTTCCCACCTTTTTTTGTGTTACCGCCAAGGCTTTTCTGGTTATTGGTGTCTTTTCATACCTCTATAACCAATGCAACCTTTTATAGTTCTTTTCCTCTTGGGTCCTTTCCTCTCTACGCAAGGAAATTTTTCACATTTCATGCTCAGTGTTCTAGTTAGCTGTTTTCTGCCACATGTGAAAGTAGTGGTAGCCAATTAGGGATGTGGTGCCTTTGATTGCTGAAATCACTCTGGGTGTGTCCTTCGTGTTCCCCAGCAGAAGCGCTGCTGGGGGCTCCTTATGTTACACACGGAATATCTCCAGCAATGAACGCAGACAGTGTCCTCCTTTGCCTGCGCCAGCAGTCCGTGCCCTGTGCTCATCCTGCCTGGCAGTCCCTGCCTTCGTTTGCTCCCCAGACAATTTTGTGATTTCGGTAGCAAACAAAGAGGCTGCTATAGACTTGGCAGAGTATTTCTACAGACAACTCTTTGGTATTGTTGGGATGGGGACTATAACAGTGTTCCCGTGCTGTGGTGGACTGACAGCATGCCTGTGCTTGCATGGCAGAGGGATTCTGCCAGAGCCCTGAACGTCCCCGTTATCAGTGGTACCATGAGAAATAAAGCTGGTCCTGTAGGTTGGGCTTTCTGTTTAACTACGGGATCGTGCCTGGAAGTCTGTGGACTGGTAGGCCTCTTGCCTATTCCTAGTCTCAGGCTTCCATGGGTATTTGGTGTTGGTTACGTGTCTTTTCTGTACGTTTCTGAGCGGCATTGTTTCTATTTTGTTCTTGGTTCTCTAGTTCGTTCAAGTCACCATGTGCTACCCAGCTATCTTGAGTTCTGATGTTGCCTCCTTATAATACATATATATATACATACATAATAGAATATGTATAACACATATATACACATATAATATAGAATAATAAGCAATGAATTTTGGGTGGACAATTATTGCAGGACTGCACTTGTATCTTTTTTTTCAACCTGTATTTTTGTCAGGCCACCTAAAAAACCCCTGATTTTTGAGGGAGGAAAAAATGACTCAAAACTTCAGGCAGAAAGTGATTACATTTAAGTGGCCTAAAAGCTGCTTAGCCACAACATTTATTTGGTATGTAACTAGTAAGTATAAAATGCATTTAAATAAAAAGTCCTGGAAGTCTGTACTTTGAGCATTCTTTAATTTTTTTGATGGAAAGCAAAACCAAGTTAAATGCAAAAATAAAATAAAATTAAAATTGGCTTTTGTCTGCATTAAAATGTTGATGCTTTGTTCAGTTTCTCTGTATTTTCTCATGCTTTATATGAAGGTAATATGCACACCTGGTGCTTTATACAGAAAGCTGAACTTTCCTCTGGCCTTTGCAATACCTGGGGTCAACAGTGCATAAATGGAGTGAGAAAAATTTATTTTAATTTGTTGTCTGGTTATAATTAAAACCACTAATGTTGTTCTAATGCTGCCTTTGTTGCAGGAATCACAGCGGTGAGCGCTACATCTCACCTTATGTTATCTTCAAGAAGCCTTTCATGCTTATGTATTTAATTATCTAGCTTTCTTTTAATGTATTTGTTAAGCAATCTTAAATATATTATTGCAATACCATATCTGCGATAGTATCTCCACATAAACAAATGTGCTTTTTAACTACAGCATTGAGAACTCCCTCTGGTGGGATTCCCAAACTGCTCTGCAGGTTGCTGGCTACAGCAGACTACCAAAACAAATCTCTTACCATGATCAAGGTCAGAGCCAGGTCAGTCATTCACAGAATATTACATCTCTTCTTGGAGGCAGGAAGCATTTGATATTTGATTTCCCTATGCACTGTTCTTTGATGGATTTTCCTTTTCTTTCCTGCAGAGGGAAGAAACTGTTATGTTAAAACTGTTATGTGTATTTACATATAATGACTGATATATATTTAATACTGATAGTGTCCTGGAAAACCATTAAGAAAATGCATCTTCTGGCTCTGCAAAAGTATGTAGTATGCTATTCTGCTGGAGCCTAAGGTGATCCTTTGTGGAAAAGCGTGTTTGCATGAGGACACTGGTCATAGCAACTTACATTCACATCAGTTATTTCAGTAAATGTTTAATCCTCAAATAGACTTCTGCAATGACTTATGAATGATCTAGGAGAGGAACACTGCTACCACTTTAGATGGCTAAGTTACCTGGATAACTGCACTAGGCTAATTTGCCAGGGTAAGACCAAGGTTTCAATTTTCTATGTATGTATGTACAGTTGTGGAAAACTAGCTGACTAATGTTGTGGCTGAAAACTGAGCAATGTGTATGCATACTCCAAAATCCTTTGGTTCAAGAGTTTTGGTAGCAAAAATAGCAAAAACATTACTAAATCTCTGGCAGGACTCCTCTTTCTCATTGTATGGCCTTCTCACTTTTTAAATTCAGAGTTGATAAAATGTTTATATTGCATAGTTTGGTGATGTGGGAATTTATTGTGAATTTTATTTTTTTCCTTGAGTTCTGCTTGATTCGCTTTCCCCTTCCCTGGCTTTTAAATGCTAGGGCTGCCAGTGTCTTCCAATATAAGGAAAAATTGAAGATTTGGATAGGGTATGGTATATCTTGCATTGTTATTAAGAAAGTCATCTCTTGGCAGTATGCTGTGAATGTTGCTGTGCTGGAATGGAGGAAAGAATTTGGTTTTAGGAGGTCAGAAATGAGTAAAAACCCAATTAACTGAAATCAAATTGCTATCTGTGACAAGATTGGGGCAGCTAAGTGTTGCAGAAAGTCCAATGTGATGTGATTGATGGCAAAACATTTTACTGAACTTGACAGGAATGACAAACACGAGTCCCTTGTAGACTTCGCTCATACGGCAGTGCAAGAGCCCTCCCTCATGCTGTCATCGTCCTTCATGAAGGGTCTCAACACATAACCAATGACCAATGGAGACTAAGACCAAGGTGCATTAAGCTAGAGGAAGACTCTGGAGAAATACATGTAATTTATCTCTATTCTAATTTGATCAAGTGCAGAAATGCTTAATTTTACTAATTCACTTGTATGTTACTTATACATACCTGGTGCTCTAGGTGCTTGAATGTTTAGAAAGATTGAATTTGAGATACTCAAAACTATGCTCAGCAGCACATTAGTCTTAAAGCTGCATAAGAAATGATGGAATCTATTAATTTTAAAACAGTTATTGAAAATCTTGTGTGCAACTAATTAAGCTGTACCCCCAATCTATGCAAAAAGTGTCTTCCCCCCCCCCCCCCCCCACCCCCCCCCACACCCGCGACACCAGGATGCTCA